>PVLC010022712.1:0-26401 GCA_004027655.1 Graphiurus murinus
AAAAAAAAAAAAAATAGGGTTGGGGATATAGCTCGGAGGTAAAATGACCCTGGATTCAATCCCCAGTACCACCAAAACAAAAAAAACAAACAAAAAAAAGAGTTTGGATGTTCAAGGTACATTTCTAACCTTTAAAGACAACTACTATAATATGTAAAATAAGTTTCTAGATCAGTTTTCCAGAGTATCTAGAGAATGATAAAGAGCAATAGGCACTCTCATCTCAATTCTTTCAATTAACATGGTAACTCAGTTCCCCATTTTTTTGTTTTTTGTTTATACCAGGGTTGGAAGCCAGGGGGCATTCTACCTCTGAGCTATGCCCCCAGTCCTATTTTTCATATAGAAACAGGGTCTAAGTTGCAGAGGGCCTCACTAAATTGCTGAGGCTGATTGTGAACCTGTGATCCTCCAGTCTTATCCTCCCAAGTACTGGGACAACCTATACCACAGTTAGCTCCAAATCCTACATATACACTGTTTTTTTTCCCCCTATGTATAGGCTACTGAGTGACCAAGGGGCAAGTAGTATATAGTATGGACTCATTTAGCAAAGCTATGATCTACATCCTCAGTAGGACACAGATGAATGGTGTGAGGTCCATCACATTCTTCAGGATACAAGACAATTCAAGATTCATGAATTATATATTTTTGGAAATTATCATTTTTTTAACCATGACTGATCACAAATAAAACTACAGAAAGCAAAACCACCATAAGGGGGTACTACTGCAATTACTTCTAAAATGTTTAATGTAAAATACTTAAACTGGGATACCTAGATTGGTGTCTAGAAAACACAGAAAGAAACTGTAGAATTCTAATGAATCACCTAAAATTGCAACTAGATTTTGAGAAAACTACTAATTGGGAACTCCCCAAGTCAGTTACAAATAATCAGCTTAAAGCTGCACAATTCACAATTGCCAAAATATGGAACCAGCCAAGATGTCCATCAACAGATGAATGGATTACAAAACTATGGGATATGTACACAATGGAATTTTACTCAGCCATAAAGAACAAAATCATGTTATTTGCAGGGAAATAGATGGAACTGGAAAACATTATGTTGAGATTACTCGGTCACAAAAAGTAAAAAATCGTATGCTCTCCCTAATATGTGGAAGCTAGGAAGAAAATGGGACATAAGGACTCCAGATGAAGGAGAAACCTTAGGTGAGCAAAGAATTTGACTTTACAAGGTGATGGTGGGGGGGGGGCACCCTAATACACACAGTGTACTTTCTCGAACGTATCAAAGTCAATCACTAAACTGGTAGTGGGGGCAGAAAATGGGGAAGGGTTAAGTGAGAAATGTGTGCGTGTATGCCTTTATCAGCTTGTACCTAACAAAGATGTATGGTTACAATGCACCAATTAAAAAAAATTATAAATTAAAAAAAAAGAAACCTAGGTAATGTTTCATAGTTACTTACACAATTTAATAATCAGTTCAAACAAACAATCTCCCCAACATGAATATTCATGGTTCTGAATCAGGAATTCTATATATTGTTCTATTCAGACATTCATAATTTTATTTGCAAGAATTAAAACAATCAACTATGTAAAAAGAACAAGGAAGTGTTACAATGAAACAATATTCTCATTTACTATTTTCATGGAATAAACATTAAAAATCATCTCTTCTCTAAGTCTCTTTAACCTCAATTTTATTTCATAATGTTTTTTCCCAAGTTTGTCTCACTGCCATATGAGCACTAAAACATATTAAGATCTTATTGGAGACAGAGGTTGTGTGGCTCAGTCATGGCGCTACTGCTCAGCAAGCCTGAGGCCCTAGGTTCAATCTCCAGCATCAAAAATAAATAAACGAAGCCGGGCGTGGTGGCACACACTTGTAATCCCAGCATTTGGGAGGCTGAGACCAGAGGATCCGGGTTCGCAGCCAGCCTCAGCTACCTAGTGAGGCACTCCACAACTTAGTGAGACCTGGTTTCAAAATAAAGAAAAAAAATAGGGCTGGGGGTATAGCTCGGAGGTAGAATGCCCCTGAGTTCAATCCCCAGTACTGCAAAAACAAATAAATAAAAGCCAGGTGTGCTGGTGCATGCTTGTAATCCAGTACTTGGGAGGCTGACATAAGAGGATCACAGGTTCAAAGCTAGCCTTGACAACATACCAAGGCTCTGAGAAACCCAGCGAGACCCTGTTTCCAAATAAAGAAATAAAATAGAGTTCGGGGCATAGCTTGGAGGAAGAATGCCTCTAGGTTTAATCCCTAGTACCAAAAAAATAAAACTTTATTAAGTCTTTTTATTGTAGGGTGCTAGATGCCTTCATAACATTTTAATTTAAAGTTACTCTGAATTTCTGGCCCAGTATAATACAAGTAAACACAATATTAAAAGATCAAAGAAAGAAAGTTGATAGAGAAATAGAATTTAGTAAAAGAAATATAGTAGTTTATTTGGCTAAGACCCCATACTTACATAACCCTTAGAAGGATGCAACACCGGGACATTCTAAGGACATGCCCCAAGGCTTAAAGAGAAGCTATCACCAAATCAAAAGCCATTGTGACTTTATTTGCACTAGCTTTCATGTTTCCTAAGGAAACTCATATATTAATCATTTGGGCCTTTTAAGATATCACTCTTCAGTAATGAATACTAATATTTACTGATCTTGACCATGATATATGACATAAGCAAAGTCTTTTTTGTGTGTGTGTGGAGATTGAACGTAGGGCTTCGTGCATATTAAGAAAGCACTCTAGAGCTGGGCGTGGTGGCGCACGCTTGTAATCCCAGCATTTGGGAGGCTGAGACTGGAGGATCCGGGTTCACGGCCAGCCTCAGCTACCTAGTGAGGCACTCTGCAACTTAGTGAGACTCAGTTTCAAAATAAAGAATAAAAAATAGGGCTGGGGTTATAGCTCGGGGGTAGAATTCCCCTGGGTTCAATCCCCAGTACTGCAAAAAAAAAAAATACCCAAAAAACAAAAGAAAGCACTCTAGCACTGAGCTATATCCCCAGCCCTGGCAGTCTTAATTAAATACTAGCCAGATATGGTGGCCCACATCAGTAATCCCAGCCTCAAAATAAAAAGGACTATGGATGTAGCTTAATCATATCGCCTCCCCCCGCCCCCGCAAAGTATTAAATGAAACCACTTGTATTTTAGGTTAAACCTCAGGAAAATATCACCATTTCAACCTTACACAAGTCTTTTAAGGGTTCCTAGTTAGTTTCAAAAACTGTAACACAACTTTAAAATATAATTATGAATTAATCAAAGAACCAAACTTCCTGCAATACATGATAATGCAGTTTCTTTTTCTTTTCGAGCAACTTATCTGCCCCAAATGATCCTACACAATGCTTTTTTTTTTTTTTTTTTTTTTTTGCAGTACTGGAGATTGAACTCAGGGGCATTCTATCTCTGAGCTACACCCCCAGCCCTATTTTTTATTCTTTATTTTGAAACTGGGTCTCACTAAGTTACTAAGTTGCAGAGTGCCTCACTAGGTAGCTGAGGCTAGCCATGAACCCGGATCCTCCCGTCTCAGCCTCCCGAATGCTGGGATTACAAGCGTGTGCCCGGCACACCCGGCTTACACAATGCTTTTTAAAAATAGTTTTCCACACAAAATCTAAAGCAGAAACTAAATACAAATCAAGTCACAGGTAAACATTTTCAAACACCACAAATCGTAATTTTACCTCTTCACTCTTTGATTTATGAAGAACAAATCCTTTCTTCCATTGCCCATCAGCACCTTCATTTGGTTTTCGGATATTAAATTCTACTTTTGCCCGGTCTTTATTTTGAATAGCCTTCCATTCATCCAAAGTCATCTCTTTTGGACCCTCTTCCTTAACCTCTTCAACTTCGTTCTCCCTGTGAAAAGATATTTAAAATTTCATTCCTTGTATGTAGCTGGTATAATACCCATTATAATATTTTCAACTTATAAGGAAATTAATTCTGGCTAATAATTTTTAGAAAGATTATCGAAAAGCGTCGTGGCACACGCTTGTAATCCCAGTACTTGGGAGTCTGAGAGAGGAGGATCGCAGGTTCGTGGCCAGCTACTTAGTGAGGCCCTCCACAACTTAGTGAGACCCTGTTTCAAAATAAAGAATATAAAAAAAAATAGGTCTGGGGGTCTAGTTCAGAGAGAGAATTTCCCTGGGTTCAAACCCCAGTACCGGGGGGGGGGGAAAAAAAAATCGAAAGACAGGGTGTTGTGTAATCCAATGGGTAGCATCTAACATAAGAAACCAGGAATACACTATCTTCACAAACTCTTAAAAATGATCACTTATCAGTAATATAATCTTAAACTGAGTTTATTAATCCATTTTTTTGTTGTTGGTGGTGGTGGTGGTGGTACTGGGGATTGAGCCCAGGGGTATTCTACCTATGAGCCACACCTCCAGCCCAATTTTATTTTTAATTTGAAACAGGGTCTCGCTAGGTTGATGAGTCTCACTACTTGCTGAGGCTATCCTCAAACGTAAAATCCTCCTGCCTCAGCCTTCCCCAAGTACTGGGATTACAAGTGTGTGCCACCATGCCCAGTTTTCTTAATATGTATTTCTTTAAAGCCACCCTAACTGTACCCTCCTCTAATGTGATTAATCCCTCAATATATCTTCTAAAGCACACTTTTTACTTTCCATAATTCTCCACATTATCCAACTCATAACAGGTAATGATTTAGAATACTTGGTGAGTTACTAGGTTTCATATTCTGCAATATAAAAGAACTGTTCCCCTTTTATTTCAGTAGCTTGCACTTAAGGAAAAGAAAAACAAAAGGGGGGTTTCTACAAATCCTAAAATCTACATACTCTCAACTTTCCAAACCAACCTATATTTGGACAGAAAACTGAGGTTTCAGTGGTAATCAAACTATCCATAAAACATTGTTTTCAATACTTAATGCCAAATTAATTATTCCCAAATATAATTCCCAGTTTATAACTATTTTATAGTTAGCCTTTCCTCTTTACAGAAACAAAGCATAGGCCTGGAAATCCATAATTTTAGTCTAATCTCAGTTTCCGATTATCACCAAACAAATCACCTGCTATTTTGGGAACCCTGCAGCTTTCCAAAAATATCAAGTGATTTAGTTAGCTTTAGTGCTCAAATGTCTCCCTTGATACTGCCCTTTACTGTTTGCCTAATCCAATTTTAAAACTTTCTAGAGCAAGTTTACATTGAATCAACAAGATCTTGGCCAAAGAGTTCAACTTTGTCAATCTAAAACAAAAAAAACTAAGGATTTAATAACAGTTCTACTAGCCAGGCATGGTGGCACACACTTGTAATCCCAATACTTGAGGCTGAGAAAAGAGGATCTGGGTTCATGGCCAGCCTCAGCTACCTAGTGAAGCATTCTGCAACTTAGTGAGACCCTGTTTCAATATAAAGACTAAAAAATAGGGAGGTAGAATGCCCCTGGGTTCAATCCCCAGTACCAAAAAAAAAATCATTAAAAAAATAAATAAAAACAGTTCTACTAACTTACCGTGACACAGCCAATATTAAAACTTAGCATACTTTTTAATCACATCAAGAAGCCATTGCACCGACCTTTAAGGACTGCTGTAAGGATCAAATGAGAACCAAACAGATGTTCTGGAAACTATAGTATGGAGTTAAAATGTGCTTCTTAAATTTACATTTCCATAAGCAAAATTTAATGCAATGTTCAGTTTCTCTACTTTACATTAAGAGGAGAGACTGCTCTGATGTCACCATCATTTTCATCAAATCAATTATACCCAATATCATTCCTGGATTCTGAGCTAAGGATTTGCCTACAGTACCCTATCAATGCATCATTTCTTCATACACAATTACACTCTGAAGATCACCCTAAAGTCAAACATAGGCTCTCTGTTAAAAGGACAGTTGTGTTGAATATTGTGGGGTACTTAATGTTATAGAGGGTTCCTTAATTTACCCATTACTAAATATGATTTCACTGGTTATCATACAAAATTATGGCTATAATTTCAAATAAATAAATGTCACCTCCCAATACCATTTTTACCTCCCTCTAATAGTAAATAATCTTTCCTTATGCCAACAGGCCCAGGGAATAAATGTTCTCTTCTCATTATTAACAGTGGTTTACCACAAGAACAATTCTTCCTGGAGACAAAGTTTTGAATGAGCACCCATGATTGATTTGAATATAGTCTGTGGAGAATCATTGCCTTACATAAAGACATATGGACCCATGAAACAGAACTTAGAACCAAAAAAAAAAACCAAATCCATATATTTAGTCAACTGATTTCTTTTTTTCTTTGGCGGTACTAGGGATTGAACTCAGGGGCATTCTACCTCCAAGCTACACCCCCCCCCAGCCCTAGTTTTTATTCTTTATTTTGAAACCGGGTCTCACTAAGTTGTGGAGTGCCTCACTAGGTAGCTGAGGCTGGCCGCGAACCCGGTTCCTCCAGTCTCAGCCTCCCGAATGCTGGGATTACAAGCGTGCGCCACCACGCCTGGCCAGTCAACTGATTTCTGACATGATACCTAGGACAGTCCATAGAATACTGGAGAAAAGACAGTCTCTTCAAGTAAGAGTGCTAGAAGTGGATATTACTATACAAAAAAATGAAACTAGATCTCTCATTGTACACAAAAACCGACTCAAAATGAATCAAAGACTTAGTGCTAGAAATGCTTCAAGGAGTTGGTGTGTCTTTGAATAAAACCCTAAAAGCACAGGCAACAAAAGCAAGGGCTCTTGCATAGGAAAGAAAGCAAATTTGCAGAGTGAAATAAAATACAGAATGGAAGAAAATACAAGCAAGCTATTCATTCAACAAGAGCAGTACAAATATATATATATATATATGTGGAACTCAACTCAATAGCCAAAAAAAGTCTTGATTAAAAAATGGACAAAAGCTGGATGTGGTGGTGCATGCCTGTAATACCAGTACTTGGGAAGCTAAGACAGGAGGATTGCAGACTCAAGGACAGCCTCAGCAACTTGAGACCCTGCTTCAAAATAAAAAATAAAATAGGTCTGGGGGTGTAGCTCAGAGGTAGAATGCCTCTGGGTTGAATCTCCAGCACTAAAAAAATAATTAAAAAGAAAGGACCAATGACACAAGCAGACATTTCTCAGTAGACATAATAATGGCCAACAAGTACATGAAAAAAATACTCAACCACAGTGGTCTTCAGCAAAATGAAAATCAAAACCTTGAAGTATCATCTTATCCAAGTAAGAACTGTTATCAAAAAGAAAAAAATAAGCCGGGTGTGGTGGCACACGCTTGTAATCCCAGTACTTGGGAGGCTGAGAGAGGAGGATCACATAGGTTCGTGGCCAGCCTCAGCCACTTAGTGAGGCCTTCCATAACTTAGTGAAACCCTGTTTCAAAATATAGAATAAAAAAATGGAGCTGGGGGTGTAGCTCAGAGGTAGAATGCCCCTGAGTTCAATCTCTAGTACTGCAAAAAAAAAAAAATGCTGGCAAGGATGGAGAGAAAAAGGAACTCTCATACTGTTGGGAGTATAAAACCGGCATTATCAGAGACACCTGCACCACCTTTTGTGTGTGTAGTATTAGGGATTAACCCCTCATCCCTATTTATTTTGAAACAGGTTCTTGCTAAGTTATTGCACATTGGCCTTGAACCTGTGATCCTCGTACCTCAGTATCCCAAGTACAGGGATTACAGGCACACACCACTGCTCTCAGCCATCTCCCATCTTTACTGCAGCACTATTCACAAAAGCTGAGACATGGAATCAACCTGTGTCCACGGACAGATGAATCAATTTTTAAAATGTGGTGCATATACACAAAGGAATTTTATTCAGCCATGAAAGGAAGGAAATAATGTTGTGCAGCAACATATAATTGTAGGATACTATGTTACAAGCCAGGCAGAGAATGACAAATGCCACATGCTCTTGTTTATATGGAATCTAAAAGAGTTGATTTTATCTAATGGAGTAAAACAGCAGTTACCAGAACCTGGGAGAGGTGGTAGGAAATGGAATGGGTAACAGGTACAAGGGTGAAACTGATGAGAGTAACTTATAATGTTGTTCTATAGCACAGAAAATACCTTTAGTTGGTAACTACTGTATATTTCAAAAGCTAGTAGAGAATTGTGGATCTTTTCCCAATATAAAGAAATGGTAAGTTTCAGGTGGCAGGCCTATCAATTATCCCGATCTAATCATCACATGCTCACACATGCACTGTAACTGTCTCATAAATATATGCAATTACTACATGTCAACTAAAAAAAGTGAACACACAGTTTGGTACTGGGGATTGAAAACCAGAGGTATTCCATCTCCATGTTACACACACAGCCCTTTTTAACTTTTTATTTTGAAATAGGATCTCAGCCGGGCGTGGTGGCGCATGCTTGTAATCCCAGCATTTGGGCGGCTGAGACCGGAGGATCCGGGTTCGAGGCCAGCCTCAGCTACCTAGTGAGGCACTCTGCAACTTAGTGAGACCTGTTTTCAAAATAAAGAATAAAAAATAGGGCTGGGGATACAGCCCAAAGGTAGCATGCCCCTGAGTTCAATCCCCAGTACCGGAGGAAAAAAAAGGGTCTCACTGGGTTGCTGAGTTTCCCTAAGTTGCTGAGGCTGGCCATGAACCTGTGATCCTTCTATCTCAGTCAACCGAGTACTGGGACTACAGGTGTCTACCACCTTGACCCACTCCAATTAAAAAAAAATGGGGGGGGGGGGTTTTTACTGGGGATTGAACCCAGGGGCATTCTACCTATGAGTTAAACCTCTGTTCCCCCCATCCTTTTTTTAGGTACTAGGGATTGAACCCAGGGGTATTCTACCTCCAGGCTACGCCCCCAATTCTATTTTTTCTTTATTTTGAAACAGGGTCTCATTAAGTTACTGAGGGCCTGACTAAGTAGCTGAGGCTAGCCACGAACCCGGATCCTCTGGTCTCAGTCTCCCAAGTACTAGGATTACAAGCATGCGTCACCACGCCCGGCTTTATATTTCTTAGTTTTTAAGATGCATAATGATAAAATAACTAATCAAATATTTAATAACATTAAAACTTTCCATTTTTGAACCATTAAAGCCAATATATACATGTATATATGGGTTTTTCTAAATACTATTTGAGAATGAGGGGACAATAAAAAAGTCTCTCCTGTCAAAGAGTCATCAAATAGTAGCAATAATCTGAGTTATTTTACTGGTAAAAACCCAGATTTCAATAATGGAGTATTACTACTTCACACAAAACCACTTACTTATTTTCAGTGTCTGCCACTGGGTGTTCTTCACCTTCAGGTGTTTCCTCAGTCACATTTGATTGATCCAAGTCACTGCAATTATAAGATATTTGTTTCTGAATGTATTTGGGGGACTCTCTAAGGAAAGAAAGAAAAAGAAAGGCATCTAGGTCCATTTACATGTAGTTGAAGGATTCTTCATACAAAATAAAAACGTTCACAGTCTTTAAGTGTTCCTACCAATTTGACTTCCCAGTAGACCTCTAAGAGAAAACAATAAGCTATTGGTTAACTTAGTTTACATATTTTTCAAATAAAGCTTTACTGGCTTATGAAGTTTTTAAAGAACCCAAATCCAATAGCTTAGAATAGAAACTATTAAGCACACAAATCTAAATACTCAAATAACTTCAATTTTAGATCTCAGGAAAAACTACACATCCATACCAAAAAAACCCCACATATATTTAAGTATAGAAATATTGCTTATTTGATACACTATAACCCAAACCTACCCCTTAGAGACTATCTTGTAAAATAATAATAGCTTTGAGATAGGAATGTCCACTCTTATTTTAAGGACAAAATTTAGTTAAGTATGGATGAGCCTCTAGTAAGATATAAGATCAATTTCATTGAAATTATATTTATTTTAAAAAAATCAGAATACCAACGTTAATTCATCCTTGACAGTTCCCCAGTTGTGAGATCCGCTACCTCCACGTTTGTCCTCGTGCTTCAGGCCACTATAATGTGAAAAAGAACTAACAAAACTGAGTTAACATAATACTCTTTAATTCTAGAAATTCAAATTTTATTTTTATTAAATAACATTAAAATGTAAAAATAAAATAACAACCAATATAAGACTTACGATCTATCACTTCCACTATGCCTATCAAATTCACGTTTGCCACGAGAATCAAATCCATCTCCTCTGCCCATTCCACGTCCACGGCCTCCTCGACCCCTTCCAAGACCACCACGACCTCGGATGGGTCGGTCGATAATTGGTCTACAATAAAAATTTTAAAATTACACATCCAAGGTTTCCAGAGAAAGGAATACAAGAAATCCATTCAAAGGTTCAAAAACACAGAACATGCTCTTAACTCGATCAATCAAATACATGCTTTCAAAAATTCAAATCTGCCAGACGTGGTGATCCCAGTACTTGGAAGGCTGAGACAGGAGGATTGTAGGTTCACAGTTAGCCTCAGATACTTAGTGAGGCCCTCTGCAACCTAGTTTCAAAGTAAAGAATAAAAATTAGGGCTGGGGGTGGAGCTCGGAGGTAGAATGGCTTCAATCCCCAGTACTGCAAAAATAAAATAAAAAATAATAAAAATTCAAGTGTATTTCTACACACATAAAGGGCCCCAAAGTAGGAAGACTCTTCTCTAAAACACAAGATAATCAGAGGCATTTTACCTTTAAGCTGCACCCCAGACTGGTTTTCTTATTTGGAAACAGAATTTTACTAGGTTTCTGAGAGCATCACTAAATTGGTGAGGCTGGCTTCGAACCTGCAATCCTCCTGCCTCAGCTTCCTAAGTGCTGGGATTATACACTTGTGCCGCCATGCCCAGCAAGAAAATTATTTTAACATTTTTAAAAACTTTACTACTAGTACATATACTTTTTTGTTATTCATTGTACAGTAATGCAGTAAAATTGCTATTCACCAATACTCTTAAAAATTAAAATAAACACATCTAACCTAGATAATGAATAATCGGTTTTGCTGTAAGCAATTAACCAATAATCTGGGGAAAGGAAAAGAAATTGGCCATCAACTGAAGTTTCATTACAAGACATCTAAGAACTGTTATCTAAAGGTCTAATTATAACAATGCACACACACTCAAATGTTTCTCTAAAAAAAAATGACAGAAATAATCAGCCATACAGCTTCCTGGCAATTGTGCCCAATTTATAGCTCTATGTTAAAGTGTAACTATAAATTGACAAAATGTGAAGAATTTAAAAAAAATCTTACCTATCAACTGAAAATTCTCCTCCTTCACCCTTTTCTTCAAGTGGCTTTTCAAATCTTCTTTCACGAGGTGGCCGCCTTTCTGGTCTCCTATCAATTATTTTCCCTTCACCCTGAAGTTGTTGATCAGGTCTTCTTCCAACACGTCTTATTCCTAACATGATAAATGGCCCACATAAGCACATTATTTTTGCAAATGAAAAATAGGTTAGGCCTAGACTATTAAAAGGCAAACATTCAGCATCCCTAATGTGCAACAAAGTACTTAAGGGAAATCTCCACCTAAAGGCAAACTTATTTGAAATTTATAGCTTGTTTGCCAAGCTATTCCCCCACAAGCATTTTCCATAACTGATTTGGAAGTCATCTGGACAGCCATTATTCCTCTGTTTATCAGTCTCTTAAAAAATATTAGGGGTGGGGTTATAGTTCATTGGTACACCTGCCCAGAATAAACTTAGATTTTAGGCAAGGATTACATTTGGCTTTAAAAATATCAAAAGATCCTATGAGTAGTCACTCATAAATAACTAAGCAAATCAATACACTCAGTAGATATGGCCCCTCAAAAAGGTGAAAGTCTCACTGAATGATCCTATATAATGGGGGGGGGAGAGTAAAAGGACTCATAATCCTAGAAAATTACAATCTTGAAAAGGAAATAAATACCATTTAGGATTAGAAAACATCCAGCTTAAACTATTAAAAAAAAAAGTACCATCTTTCTCAAATGTGATATATAAAGTGCATATTGCTGTACATGCACAGGCTTATGTGCACTCCCACATCCCATATCCAACCTTTAAAAAACACTGTTTTGTAACTATTTGGAAATAGTTCAGTTATTTATTAGTATGCATGGCAAATCCCCCCCCCCAGGTTTGCCCTTTTTTAAGTATCCTTATTTTCAGAGAATCTTTAAAAATCACACATACAAAAGGACCTCCTTTAAGCTGTATAAGAATCGGGGGATTTAAGGGTGTAGCTCAGTGGCAAACCATGTGTGAGCATGCACCAGACCCTTAGCTTTAATCCCCACCACCAAAAGAAAAGAAAGAAAAAAGAAAATCAGAAACTTATGACACTAAGTTATGGCTGAAGTGTTTACTGATTTTTATCCTATTACTGTTTTCCTGTTAGTATCTGAGGCCCACAGTCCACAAAGTGAACCAGTATGAATTATTGGTAAGAACAAGTAAGATCAATGGCTAAATACATGATTAAGATTTTAGGTACACTATAATTCCTGAACAAAGATTCTGACAAAGTAAAAAAAGCAGCTAAGAAACGAATTTACAAAATCTTTATTTATTTTTTACTGATTCTTTCTAAGAAAGTGAAACACTATTAGGACACACCCAATTGTTCACATGCCTGTAACTAGAGCCAAACTAAAAAACATCTACCTTTTAAGTAAAAATTTAAGATTCATTCCTGTAATCTCTCAGGACAGACCACAAATGTAGATCTTATACCAAACATTTAAATAAATTTCATCAGAGGTATAGTGTATTGGGGTGGAGCTATGGAACCAGTCCTTATAATGATATCCAAGCCAAACACACCCAAATGAACAATGGCTTGCTTCCCCACCCAATATTCAAAATTAGGCCTACAGAATTTAAAAAAACTTAATAAACTCATTATAGGGGTGGGAGTATAGCAGTGGTAGGGCACTTGCCCTGCATAGAAGGCCTGAGGGTCTGATCACTAGTACCATAAAAAATAAACTCATCCAATGAAAAATGATTTGTATTAAAAATAATACAAGCTTTATCATACTTCTATACTTATAACCAAATTGTACTAAATTTCAGACATTATTAAAAAATAAATAAACCTGGTCTACACTCAATGACATTCTACTTTGTCAATTCTCAAGTTCTTCAAATGGACAAAAGACGAGCTACAAAATTCATACAAGATTAACAATAAACATATCTAGTAGGACCTGTTATCAAGAGCACACAACACTTGATCAGGGCTAAGAGTTAAGAGCTTTGTTTACAGGTCTATCTATTCCAATACACAAAACATTGACCGACAGGTGGTAGGTTCTGAAAACCAGACCAGTATTTTTTGTTCAGCATTTCCCCTACATTTGCTTTTATTTTATACAATCTCAGGTTAAGCTTAGGTGTGCCCTGAAATACTAAGGAAAATGTTGAAAGCTATTGGGATATAGTTTTCCCAAGGAAAAAATGACTTACTTAAATGGCAAACTTCATCCTGGTTATTAATCTATGAAGGAATTTCCTACAAGTAGAACTTATACTAGCTTCTAGTTGAGGGCTCTTTGATAGATGGACTTCATAGTCAAAATAACAGGCATTTAAATCATGCTTTCAATATTTAGGTGAAAATATCTACCTGGTACATTTTAGATTTGTTTCAGACTCAATTTTTTCATACTTTCTTTGAATTAGTAATCAAGGAGATGAACTTCTGCATAGTTTAAATAATTACACAAACTAGTGTCCCTTAACACAGAAATTAAATGCTTTATTCTACTGTGGTAGATTGCCAAAAAGCTTACTGGGCTGAATAGACACTTGGCCTAGGTGATATATATATAGAGTTCCCTAATACTTCAACTATGCTTTTTTCCTTCCTACTCTTTAATCATAACACAATTATTATTTTTATTCACCATCTAAGCCCTAGACTTTTCATTCGATCTCTCACATAAGTTAAAAAAAAAAAAAAAGCAAAAATTCTAAACCCAAACTAAGACAAGCTAATGAGAAACAACTCCTTTCAGGAGCACGTGGCAGCAAGGGGTAATTAAAACTTTCAACATAGAAAGGCAATTTTAAACATCCAGACCTTAGTCTCGACACCTTTCCTTATCCCAATTGTTTTTGCTCTTTTACATCCACAACAAACCAGTAAGGAGCAAGAAGGCAAAAAATCAACACTGTGAAACTCACAGTGCCCTGGAACTACTGCCAGTAATTTGACCATGCTTCAGGCACATGCAGAGATGGAAAGCTGCAGACTCTAAAGGGACCTGCTGCGGATACGTTGTGACAGTCTCTGCACTAATTTCACTCACGAGGTCCAAACCAGGACATTTGAAATAGTGCGGAGAGTCAGGAGAGAGGATCGCTACACCAAGGCGATCTTCAGTACTTTCAGCTACAGCCATGGTCTTCATTCAGAATTCCTGGGTCAGTTTAATGAAGTGTAGACACATTCCTCTCCTTCCCAACCGCTCAATACACTCCAGCAAGTTATAATGTTACAATAGTTATGGGAGTGCGGGGGGGGGGGACACTAAAGCACAGGTGGTACCCCCAAAAGCAGCTTACGCCACACTATCTGATAGCCTCGGACACAGAAACGGCTCCAGCGCAAACTCCGAGACCCAGCTTTTCACTGGGGTACCTCGCGCCATCATGGGACAAGATGGCAGGGGCCTAAAACAGACAACAGCACCTCAGAGGGGCACACTGAGAAAGAGGTCTCCCGAGTAACAGCTGGGGACCCCAAAGCTTGCCGGTAACTGCGAAAGCTGCATGAGGAGGCTGGCCTCCCTGCACCTCAGTCCGTGCGCTCCCCGCCCGGAATCCGGCGGGAAGGCTCGCTCGCAGAGCAGGTCGGCTGCGAGCACGCTCCAAGCGCCCTATATGGGGCGGCAAGTCAGTGGTTTCGCGAACCCGGCCGGCTGCGGCGTGAAC
Organism: Graphiurus murinus; assembly: GCA_004027655.1. Classification (NCBI taxonomy): domain Eukaryota; kingdom Metazoa; phylum Chordata; class Mammalia; order Rodentia; family Gliridae; genus Graphiurus; species Graphiurus murinus. Next base: position 14,918 of record PVLC010022712.1, read on the forward strand.
TTGGGAAGCCCACCCTCCCGGCACGTTGGCGGGACCTAGCTTTTGCCGCGTGGGGGGAAAGGTAAAGAAATCGGCGGCCAAGTCTCCCGCGGACCCTCGGAGCTGCAGCAGCAAGTGGCTGCCGCCAGTGCTCCGGCCCCTTGCCTCCATCCCGGCCTCCCACCCCGGCTTTACCTTCTTTCTTCAGCGCCACGGGCGGCTGCGTCTCCTCTTTCTTGTCAGCCACGCCGACGCTGGGGGGCAGCGGGTTCTTGCGGTCCTTCTGCGACTCTTTGCGCAGCTGTTTGCCCGCCGCGTTGGAGTTGGTTTGGGCCGCGGCCTGAGCTGCGCTCTTGGCCCCAGGGCCCCCAACGCCGCCCCCGCCGGCTTCTTTTTTCTTGTTCTCTGCTGCCTTCAGCACCTCGAAGGGGTCCGATTCGTCGTCAAATAACTGGTCGAATCGGTTGGTGACCACGCAGCCGAAGCCTTCCTGTAGGTGCCCAGGCATGATGGTGGCTCGGCGGCGCGTTCCTCCACGGATTGCAGCGGGCCGCGCCGAGCCAAGAGCGCCTGCTTCAGCTCTTCCCACAAGATGGCCGGGCTGAGAGAGAGGGGCCGTCTTCTCTTCCGGCGCCAGGCACACTTCCGGGAGCGGCCAGCGCCGCGTGGCACCATGGGATGCGTAGGCCAGAGTCGCTCCTTCTAAAGCGGCGAGTCGCGCCAGGACTACAATTCCCAGCGTGCACCCCGCGGCAGCTCTTCGCGCGCGCCCGAGAGGCGGGATCTCCCGGCGCGAGTGAAGCGTGCGAGCTCCGGAGGAGGGGAAGCGTGGTGGTGGTGGTGGTGGGCGGAGTCCTGCCACCTGCTCTTGTCACCCTGAGACTCGCTAGGTCTTTAGCCACCCTGAAAACAGGAGAACGTGACGGCTCGTTTGGCGCACGAAAGCGCTCGGTCTTGGGTTTCACCCACCTGCTCCCGGGGGGCCCAGGGCTAACTTTCTCCACCCCTGCGGGAGGGTCAAGGTGACTCCCAGACCTGACCGCCGGAGACTCGCAAACTTCCGGGGGAGGGGGTGCGGCGCCGGTGTGTGCCCCAGTCCCTAGCTGCTCAGTTGCTGGAGTCGCGCCCCTCGCCCTGCACGGCGAATCTAGGCTCTTCTGTTGAATGTGAGGCGGGTGTTACCCTTCCTCTTAAGGGGAGGTGAACTCGGGTTGCAGAAGTACCTCCAAACACAAGTTGAACCGTCAGACGGGAGCGTTGCGCGCCTTTCCCTGGCATCGCGACCCAGCTGCCTACAGGCGCAGGGCAAGCCTCGGAAAAGCAGTGTTTGTAGAAACACTTTCTAGAATCAATCCAATTAATTGTCCATTACAGTCCGGCAAGCCAAGGCTTAGGTGGCTGTGGTGATGGTAAAATGTGCTTTAAAAAAAAAAAAAAAAACTTTTTTTTTTTTTTTTTTAGAGCATTTTGAGTATGTGTGAGGGAAGGAAAAATACGTCAGGAATTATTAATGACTGAAAACACTGATCTTATTTGAAAATATTGTTTATTTATGTTTTGCGGTACTGGGGATTGGGGATTGAACCCAGGAGCATTCTACCTCTGAGTTACATCACCAGCCCTATTTTTTTTTTTTTCTTTCGGCACTGGGGATTGAACCCAGGGGCATTCTACCTCCAATCTACATCCCCAGTTCTATTTTTTTTTATTCTTTATTTTGAAACAAGGTCTCACTAAGTTGGGGAGGACCTCACTAAGTAGCTGAGGCTGGCCGCGAACCCGGATCCTCCTGCCTCAGCCTCCCAAGTACTGGGATTACAAACTTGCGCCACCACGCCCAGCTAACCAGCTCTATTTTTTTTTTTTTTTTTTTTTTTTTTTTTTTTTTTTTTTTTTTTTTTTGGTACTGGGGATTGAACCCAGGGGCATTCTACCTCCGAGCTACACCCCCAATCCTATTTTTTATTCTTCGTTTTGAAACAGGGTCTCACTAAGTTGTGGAGGGCCTCACTAAGTAGCTGAGGCTGGCGGCAAACCTGCCATCCTCCAGTTTTAGTCTCTCAAGTACTGGGATTACAAGCGTGCGCCACCACGCCCGGCTCTTTCAAGCACATTTGGTAACTCTGTTTAAGCCTTTTCCTATTGACACAAGATATAATAGTGCATCTCTCATGTGGCAGGTGCTAGGAATACTTTAATCTCATAACATCATGTTAGGTAAGTAGTTTCCTCTTTTTCACAAGTGATGAAACCATTTCAGAGGTGAAACGACTTACCAGGTTTACACTTTTATAAATGCTAGTGCCGGGTATTAACACAATCTTCTAACTCTATAATGGACTGTTCACATCAACTCTAATACAGTCTTTGTGCAGACAAAAATTAGATAATTATTAAATTTCCAATATCTAATAAGGTTTAAATATTGTTGCTTGTCAGTTAGGGTCTGTAACATGAGTGAATGTAATATTATCAATTTCTGAGATTTAAAAATCAAGTCCTTAACAGGGAAAATGGAAAACAGAGTCATATAGGCCTGTGGCAGCAAGCCTCCTGGTTTTCTTGTTTTTCGGTCCTCTCCAGTTCCTCAAAGTTATTTATTTCCCTGTTGCCTCAGTGCCTTCCACATTCACCTCTATCTTACCCTCCCTTCCACAAGCTTTGGCTCTTGTGGCTCTAACCAGGACAAGAGACAAGGAGCTCGTGTCCATGTTCTTTCCATGCTTTGAAAATAGCTCAACTGCAATTTGGAAGATCTCCATACATTTGCAGCTTTGAGACATCTGCCAAAGCTCCACTTTTTACCTCTTTCTGGGCACCACCACAATAACAATTTTAATAGCGGCATTTTACCCTGTTCTTAGTGTTCTTCACATGTTTGATCTCATTTAATCCTCACAGCTGTATGAAAAAAGTATTCCCATTTTAAGGCAAAGAAAATGAAGTACAAAAAGGTTGAGTAACTTCCCCCACCACAATATGGGGAACTGAGGGAGCCTGTCATTAGTCATTTTTTTTTTCTCCTTCATTAAAAATCACTGGTTTTCCCAAATAGATCTTCATGACCAACAAGCATTATTGCAATAAGAATATTCAAAGATGAGCTATACATAGGAGAACTGGCTAGCTTTAAGTTTGTGAGGTTTGCTTAGGCACCTCAGAGAATTTACCTCTTAAAATAACTTTATTTACTCATATATTTTGGTACTGGGGATTGAACCAAGGGGCATTCTCTGAGCTACAGCCCCAATCCTTTTTATTTTTTATTTTGAAACAGGGTCTCATTAAACTGATGATTTCACTACATTGCTGAGGCTGGCCTCAAACCTGGGATATTCCTGTCTCAGTCTCCGAAGTCCTGGGATTACAGGCATGTGCCACCACGCACAGTATAAGACAATTTTGAAGTATTTTAAGCAAACATTTGGGAAAAGGGGAATCTTGTAAGAAATCTCAACTTCTTTCTTTTCTTTTCTTCTGGAGTTTTGATTACTCCAGAAAAGCTTTAAAGATGATTTTTAAAGTATACAAATAAAAGATGGTAAATCATTTGCATCTTGTAGTCAATTATTATTATTAGTAGTAGTATATAAGTATTTCAGTAATGCTTCTTAAAGCCCTTTTTTTTTTTTTTGCGGTACTGTGGATTGAACTCAGGGGCATTATCCCTCCAAGCTATACCCCCAGCCCTATTATTCTTTATATTGAAACAGGGTCTCACTAAGTTGCGGAGGGCCTCACTAGGTAGCTGAAGACTGGCCTTGAACCCGGATCCTCCGGTCTCAGCCTCCCAAATGCTGGGATTACAAGCATGCGCCACCATGCCTGGCTTCTTAAAGCCCATTTTTAAAGTATACAAATAAAAGATGGTAAATCATTTGTATCTTGTAGTCTATTATTATTATTATCATCATTATTTTATAAATATTTCAGTAATGTTTCTTTTGTCCTAAGAAACTAACATAGTCTTTGGGTCTGGAGATGTAGTTCAGTGGTAGAGTGCTTGCCTAGCATACATGAAACCCTGAGTTTGATCCCCAAAATGAAAACACACACACACACACACACACACACACACACACACACACAAAAACACGCGTACCTACAGTCTAAATGTATTAAAAAGATATGGCAGCACTCACCTGTAATCCCAGTACTTGAGAAACTGAGACAGGAGGATCACAAGTTCAAGGCCAGCCTCAGCAACTTAGTAATACCCTTAGCAACTTAGCAAGAGATTTTCATAAATAAAAAGGGTCGAGGTTGTAGCTCAGAGGTAGAATACCCCCTGGATTCAATTCCCAGTCCCTCCACTCCCCAGAAATTTTTAAAAGTTTCTACTACTTTCAATAGGAAAATATTGGTAGAATAATCCTCACAGAAAGAGAAGAGAAGACCTCCTGGAAGACTTATTCAACATAAAGGCATGATTTGTAAAGCCCCAAGTTTGTTATATCACTGGTTAGAAGTGTTGTCTAAAATATCAGCTCTCATGTTCTCTAAAAAATATTCATGCAATGTCATAGTCTTTTTTTTTTTTTTTTGTGGTACTGGGGATTGAACTCAGGAGCATTCTACCTCCAAGCTATACCCCCAGCCCTATTTTTTATTCTTTATTTTGAAGCCGAGTCGCACTAAGTTGCAGAGTGCCTCACTAGGTAGCTGAGGCTGGCCGCAAACCTGGATCCTCCAGTCTCAGCCTCCCAAATGCTGGGATTACAAGCGTGCACCACCATGCCCGGCTGTCATAGTCTTATCTATAGTGAGCCTTTCTAAAGAGTATTGTATTTGAGCAGCTGGGCATGGTGGCACATGCTTGTTATCCCAGTACTTGGGAGGCTGAGACCGGAGGATCTAGGTTCACAGCCAGCCTCAGCTATTTAGTGAGGCCCTCTGCAACTTAGACCCTGTTTCAAAATAAAGAATAAAAAAATAGGACTGGGGGTGTAGCTCGGAGGTAGAATGCCCCTGGGTTCAAGCTCCAGTATCACACACACACAAAAAGTACTGTATTTGAGCTATACATGCTGAAAATTATCCAAATGCCTTGACTAAATGTCCAATATAGTTGCCTAATGTTAGCAAAACTGAGGAACAGAATGTTGTACATCCTTGCAGCCATCATTTGCTTTTACTCAATTTTCAGTCATATTGCCATCTTGTTTTCGCCCATTCCTTAATAATTTTAATCCCTCATTACTTTTACTATAAATAATAAATGCAAACTCTTATAATCTTAACATTTACTATGTTCTAGGCACTGTGTTAAGCACCTCACACTCCTTATTTCCCTTAATTTCCAGAGTAACATTATGAAATAAGTAGTACTACTACTTCTAACTTCCTTTTACAGATAGAGAAACAGGTTAAGTACCTTTCCCAAATTCACCTTAACTGAAAGAGTCCAGGCAGTCTGATCTTACAACCCAGGCACCCAGCCATTATACTTGCAAGGGACATGGAGGAAAAAGTCATACTTGCATAGGTAGCAAAATAAAATTATCATTCTGTTATAACACTTTGGTGAGACAAACATCACATAATAGTAAGTAAGGGAGTCTGACTTTTTAAGCATACTCTTAATGTACAATGCATTTTAAAAACAGCCAATAAAAGTGGTTCTTGTGAAGAAAAGGGCAAATCCTCTCTGTCTGAGAATGGAATGCCAGGTATAATATTGCAAGTCTAGGCTCTTGCTAAATTTAGAGTATCAAAGCTAAAAATAGAAATATTACACTCCCTATTTTGCTACTTCAAACTTACTTTGAAGGGTGAGCCTTTTGATTTTTAACATCTAGTCCTTTATTCTCTACATTATGCTCTTTTTAAAAAACAAAAAAAGCAGCCAAGCAGGAAGGAGCTTTTCTTTTTTTTTTTTTTTTTCAGTACCGGGGATTGAACTCAGGGACATCTACCTCCGAGCTACACCCCCCGCCCTTTTTTTTTTTTTTTTTTTTTTTTTTTTTTTTGTGGTACTGGGGATTGAACTCAGAGGCATTCTACCTCCGAGATACCCCCAGCCCTATTTTTTATTCTTTTATTTTGAAACCGAGTCTCACTAAGTTGCAGAGTGCCTCACTAGGTAGCTGAGGCTGGCCTCGAACCCGTATCCTCCGGTCTCAGCCTCCCAAATGCTGGGATTACAAGCGTGCACCACCACGCCCGGCTCCCAGCCCTATTTTTTATTCTTTATTTTGAAACAGGGTCTCACTAAGTTGCGGAATGCCTCACTAGGTAGCTGAGGCTGGCCACAAACCCGGATCCTCCTGTCTCAGCCTCACAAATGCTGGGATTACAAGCATGCGCCACCACGCCCGGCTCGGAAGGAGCTTTTTAAAGAGATAATTTATATGTCATATATTTCACCCCTCTAAAGGGTACTATTGAGTAGTTTTTAGTATACTCACAGAGTTGTACAACCTCACAACTATCTAATTTTATAATGTTTTTATCACCCCCAAAAGAAACCCATACCCATTAGCGGTCATTCCTCATTCCCTTCATCCTGAGCCCTAAGCAGCCACTAATGTACTTTCTTATATACTTGCCTATTCTGCACATTTGATATAAATAGAATCATACAATGTGTGGTCTTTTATGGCTGATTTCTTTCACTTAATGTTTTCAAGGTTCATGCATGTTGTAGCATAAATCAGCACTTCATTCTCTGTTATGACTGAATAATGGTCCATTGCGTAAATGGATTACATTTTATTTATCTATGAATCAGTTGGTGGAAACTGGGTATTTATACTTTAGGGCTATCATGAATAATGATGTTATGAATATTATTTACAGGTTTTGTGTGGATATATGTGTTAAATTCTCTTGGATGTATATTGAGAATGGAATTACTAGATCATATGGTAACTATGTTGAACATTTTGAGGAACTGTCAAAGTATTTTCCAAAAAGGCTACACCATTTAACACCCCACCAACAATCAGAAGGGTTCCAATTTCTTCACATTCTTACTTACTAATGTTTGTTATTGTCTGTTTGATTCTAGCCATACTTCACACTCCATCCTAGTGGGTATAAAGTGTTATCTCATTGTGTGTGGTTTTTTTTTTTTTAGCAGTACTGGGGATTGAACTCATGGGCATTTTACCTCTAAGCTATACCCCAAGTTACACCACCAGCCCTTTTTTTAATTCTTTATTTTGAAACTGGGTCTCACTAAGTTGCAGAGTGCCTCACTAGGTAGCTGAGGCTGGCCTCGAACCTGGATCCTCCAGTCTCAGCCTCCCAAATGCTGGGATTACAAGCTCATTGTGGTTTATATTTGTATTTCCCTAATGGCTAATGGCACCGAGCATCTTTCCACATGCTTATTGGTGATTTTTACATGTTCTTTGGAGAAAGATCTCTTCATATTCTTTGCCATTTTTTTATGTATTGTAAAAGTTCCTCAGCTGGGTATGGTGGCGCACACTTGTAATCCCAGTACTTGGGAGGCTGAGAGAGGAGGATCACAGGTTCGAGGCCAGCCTCAGCTACTTAAGAGGCCCTCCACAACTTAGTGAGACCCTGTTTCAAAATAAAGAATAAAAAATAGGACTGGGGGTGTAGCTCAGAGGTAGAATGCCCCTGGGTTCAATCCCCAATTCTAAAAAAAAAAAAAAAAAAAAAAAATCTAATATGTTTAAAAGAGTAAACTATACTACCTGCTATCTGGCATGAACCTTCCACCATGCCTTAATTTCTAATATCAGAATATTTGCAACCATCACATACTAAGTACTTACTGTGTGTCAGGCACTTTACATGTAATTAATCATAAATCATATTATTATCCACACTAAATGTGAAACTAACTAATAGTAAGACTTGATTTGAATTCAGTTGCATGAAGCTCCAAATGCTCATGGTCTTGCAATTATAGTAGCTGTATAATAGCCACCCCCTTGTCCATAGTTTTGTCTCCTCTGTTTTTACTTCCTATGCAGTCTGAAAATAGTAAGTGAAAAATTCCAGAAATAAACATTGCAAGTTTTAAATCTCAGGCTGTCCTGAGTAGTGTGATGAAATCTAGTGCCATCCTGCTCTGTCCAATCCAGGATGGTAATCAACCCTTTGTCTGGTGTATCCCCGATGTCTATGCTACCTGCCCGTTAGTCATTTAGTAGTCATCTTAGCTATCAGATAAACTACTGCAATGCCTGTATATAGATTTTAGTGTTTTCCATGGTTTCAGGCATCCAGTGGGAGTCCTGGAAGGTGTCCTGTGTGGGTAAAGAGAGACTACTGTATTTCTCAAACTTTCCCAACAAATTACTTTTAGTGCCTAGAAGGTAACAACTTTTTGAAAACAATGTAGGATATTACTTCCCTTCCATGCCCCTCTAATAAATCATTGTTCCAATAATTCTTCCTCCTATTATGTCTTGATCATCTCCTCTTCTCCACCCCCATGGCCAGCACTACAATGCAGGCTGCCTCCATTTCTCACCAGAAATATTACTGTAACTGGAGCCATGACTTCAGAGCTTATCTGATCGGAATCATTTGATCATATCCTTCCTTCCTATAGGTAAAGCTTTCCATGGTTTCCCATTACATATAAGGATGAAGTAAAAAAAAAAAAAAAAAATCCTTTGCAAAACCCCAAAGGCCTTGACAAGCTGACACCATTTTCTTCCTAGCCTCCCAATTCTCTTCCTACCCCTGCCTCATGTACCCTAACTCTCAAATCCTCCAAGATAATCATTCGGCCTCTTCCTTCTGCATGTGCACCGTGCACAAGCACATGCCCCAGGCCCTTTACATATCTTACAACACATTCTCTTTTAGTACTTAATGTGGTAAATTCCTTCTCATCCAGCAAGTCTCAGCTTGGGTTCATTTCCTGTGAGAAGCCTTCCCTTAACTGCCCAGAGCTCTGATATTACCGACTTCTACCTCAGCTGCAGCACTTATCACACTGCATGGGCAATGTTTGTTTCTCTGTTTTCTTCTAGTAGTTTGTAAATATTTACAGCGGGGGTGTTTTGTTTAGCTGATATATACCCGGTGCCTAGTGCTTTACCACATGAAGGCATCTATTGAAGGAAGGAAGGTGCTCTGTATTTCCTGCTAGATAATGAGTCCTTTTGTTTCCAGTGCCTCATATGCTAGTTTTCCCTAAATATCTGTTCAATGATACATCATATTTATTGAACATTTACTACATGTCAGGCACTGTCTTAAGTATTTCACATAGATTAGCTCATTCAAAATTCATAATAAATACGTAAGGGCAATGTTGTCACTAATCCATTTCACACATGAGACCTGAGACCCAAAAATGTTAACACATGGGGTGACCTTGAGCAAGTACCTGGCAGAGCCACAGTTCAAGCAAAGCAGTTGGGTTACAGTGCATTCCTTACACTGTACCATGCTACCTGTGTGTCTGAATAAATAGAATCTGTGGGAGTAGATCGCCCCAATCCCATTCAGGGAGGAAGGACAGAAGATACATTAAGAACTGGAATGTGCTTAGCACCTCACAGGAGTAATGTCATAGATTTCATTGAAAACGGTTGAAACATTATGAGGAACGTCAGGTGTGTCACACAGGGAAGTGTGAGCAATTGTGCGTTAGTTGATCATTCTAGGAGATGGCAGATACAGAAGCTGCCTGAACTTGGCCCTGGCATGCTGCTGTGGAATGAAGACTCCTCAAACCATCACCCTACTTCATAACTATGTGATCTGGAGCATGTTTCTTAACACCTCTATGCTTTCATTTCTTTGTTAAATAGGGAGGTAATGATTAGGGATCTCTTAGGACTATGAGTATTTAATGAGTTAACACATGTACAACACTTAAAAACAGAGCAGGACATGTAGTTCAGAGGTCAAAAAGGGAAAAGTAAGGAGGAAAAGGTTTTCCCCTTGGGGAGGAGTCAAAAGATTCTATCAGTGGTTTGTGAATAGCTGCCAGCACCTTTTCCAAATGAATAGGAGGGGGGAAGAGAAAGGTCCAAGCTTAAGCCAATTCTGCTATTTTTCAATACATTGGGGAATTCAGTTAGGAAACATTAAAAAGGAAATGTTGGAGACACCACATGAACAACAACCTTAGGGATTCTCGATGGCTCATTAAGAGGTGCCTGACCATGTATTTATAAATAGAGAACACCTCTCTTTGGGGGAATTTAAGCAGATTTAAAATGAGATCCTCTAACTCAAGGGCATTCTGAATTCTGTGCACAACTTTAAGAACCCCATTTCCTCCTTTCCCTCATTCATGCTTTTCCTCCCTTTCACTTCTAACTATAAACTTTCCCCCACACACAACTTTTTAAAATGTACTAATAAAGTCCCTGAGTTCCTTTCCGTTTGTTTTGAGAGGAAGTGGTTAAGAATGAAAGTAAAAGAAAACAGAGGAATACTCAGTCCCCTTGGCTGCAGGCCCAGAAAAATGCCCAATGTCAGAGGCCTTGCTGAAAGCGACCCAGCCACATGCTGGCAGGACTGGGCCACCACAACCTGACCTCACGGGACACCACAGTCTAGGAGTTGGATGGCTCTAGGAACCCAACAAGGTCCTACAGGCAGAACTGATGGGGAAATATTAGGGCCTCAAGCTTTCCAATCCATCACTAATGAGCCTAGGGTGTCAGGTCACATACAAAAGATTCAAAAATGTGGATGTTTTCATGGGAGGCGGTATAAACATCGTGGGGAAGCAGAGACCCCGGCTTGGATCCTGGTCCACTACTTATCACTGTGGTGATTTTGCACAAATTGCTAATACTCACCATACTATTTCTTGTCTTTAAAGTTAGGAATAAAACAATACTCACTCCATAGGCTTCTGGTAACAATTAAAAGTTCTTTGGCTGGGGGTATAGCTTCATGGTAGAACACTTGCCTGGCACGTGCAAGGCCTTAAGTTTGATTCTTTGTACCCTCCTTCCTCCCAAAGTTCTTAACTCATTGAAGTGTCTGCTCAGTAAACGTTACTACTATTAGTATTGCCAACCTTTAACATCTGCAGGTAAAAACCAACACCTCATCGATGCTACAGCTTCTAGTACAGAGTTTTCTGGTCCATGCCACCCTTAAGTTGTTTTCATTATGTTTACAACACTAAGTTACCCCCAGAAAATCTGAGTAGGTTTGATAACTCAGCCATGAGTTTCCAGGGCAAAAAAAAAGTTACTTTCTAAAAGGGAATAACTGGAATCAAAGACAAGTGATATACTTACTAATAACAGAGCCTATCACTTTCTGAGCACCTGACACACTATCCCACTTAATCATTACAATAGCCTTTATAGGAATATTATTAGTCCTACTTTATTAATAAAGAAACACAGGAGCCGGGTGTGGTGGCGCACGCTTGTAATCCCAGCATTCAGGAGGCTGAGACCGGAGGATCCGGGTTCGAGGCCAGCCTCAGCTACCTAGTGAGGTACTCCACAACTTAATGAGACTCGGTTTCAAAATAAAGAAGAAAAAATAGGGCTGAGGGTATAGCTCGGAGGTAGAATGCCCCTGAGTTCAATCCCCAGT
>PVLC010022713.1:0-26248 GCA_004027655.1 Graphiurus murinus
AAATGGGTTATAGAAGTAGTAAGGGGAGAAGTTTAAAAATTTCTAGAAACAAATAAAAACAGAGAGACAACGTATCAAAACCTCTGGGACACCTTGAAGGTACTACCTTTAAGAGGAAAATTCCTAACACTGAATACTCACATAGGAAGAACAGAAAAATCACCAAATAACCTAATGACACATGTCCAACCCTTGAAAAAGAGGAAGAGTCTAATCTCAAACCCAGTAGAAGACAGGAAATTATTAAAATCAGAACAGATATTAATGAAGTAGAGAATAAAAATACAGAAAATCAACAAAAACAAAAGCTGATCTTGAAAAAATAAAGTAGATAAACCACTAGCCACTCTTAAGCAAAAGAGAGAATCAACCCAAATTACCAAAATAAGAGATGAAAAAGGTGATATTACCACCATTAGTGTGGAAATCCAGAGGATCATAAGAAATTATGTTGAAAAACTATACTCCAACAAAATGGAAAAAAAGAACAAATTGATAAATTTCTAGACACATACAATCTTCTTAAATTGAGTTAAAAAGATATAGAAAACTTAAACCCACCAATAGCAATCAAAGAGATTGAAGCAGCAATAGTTTACCATCAAAGAAAAGCCCAGGGCCAGATGGTTTTCCAAGTGAATTTTATAAAACCTTTATAGAAGAGCTAATCCCAATACTCTTCAATCTATTCCATGAAATAGAAAGAAACAGAACTCTACCAAATACATCCCATGAAGCCAACATCACATTAATACCAAAGCCAAAAAAGACAACTCAAGGAAACTATAGGCCTATCTTACTGATGAACTTAGATGCAAAACTGCTAAACAAAATACTAGCAATGCGTATTCAAAACCATATCAAGGAAATTATACATCATGACCAAGTCAGGGTCATCCCAAGGATGCAAGGCTGGTTCAACATATAAAAAACAATCCATGTAATTCACCACATAAACAGAAACAAAGACAAAAATTATATGATCATTTCAATAGATGCTGAAAAAGTATTTGATAAAATCCAACACTCATTCATGCTAAAACCACTGCAGAGAATCGGAATAGTAGGAACATACCTCAACATCACAAAGGCAAGATACAGTAGGCCTACAGCCAACATCATATTAAATGGGGAAAACCTGCAAGAGTTGCCACTAAAAACAGGAAAAAAATAAGGATATCCATTATCACCACTTCTGTTCATTTTAGTACTTGAGACTCTAGCCAGAGCAATAAGGCAAGAGAAGGAAATCAAAGGTATACAAAAAGGAAAAGAACTAAAACTATCCCTTTTGGCAGATGACATACTATACCCAATGAACACCACCAAAAGGATTATAGAACTGATCAACAAATTCAGCAAAGTATCTGGATACAAAATCAATCTTAGAAAATCAGAAGCTTTCCTGTATGCCAATCAAAAATCCACTGAAAAATCCAGAAAACAATTCTACTCATAATAGCACCCCCAAAAATAAAATACTTAGGAATAAACCTAATCAAGGAGTTAAAGACCTCTACCAGGAAAACTATAAAAAGTTGAAAAAAGAAATCAAAGAAGACCTTAGAAGATGGAACATCTTCCATGCTCTTGGATAGGCAGAATAAATACCATAAAAATGGCCATTCTCCCAAAAGTAATCTACAGATTCAATGCAATACCCATTAAATTAGCAAGATCACTCCTCACAGACATAGAAAAAATCAGTCCTTAAATTCATTTGGAACAACAAAAAGCCCAGAATAGCCAAAGTAGTTCTTAGCAACAAGAACCATGCAGGGGGCATCACAATACCTGACTTCAAACTCTACTACAAAGCCACAGTAATAAAAACAGCATGGTACTGGCACAAAAACAGACACATAGATCAATGGAGCAGAATAGAAGACTCAGAAACAAACCCACACACTTAACTGTCAATTGATTTTTGACAAAGAAGCCAAAAACATATACTGGAAAAAAGATAGCCTCTTCAACAAATGGTTAACATATGGTTAGCATGTGGCAAAACTGGTTAACTATATGCAGGAAAATGGAAATAAACCCCAATTTTTCACCCTGAACAAGAGTCAACTCAAGATGGATCAAAGACCTGGAAGTCAGACCAGAGACCTTGCAGCTACTTGAAGAGGGCGTAGATTCAACACTTCAAAACACAGGCACAGGTAAACCTTTCTCAACAAGACCCCAAAGGCACAAGAAATTCAAAGGAATTGTGGGATTGCATTAAACTGAAGAGCTTCTGTGAAGCAAAGGAAACTATCAAGAACCTCAACAGAGAGTCCACAGAATGGAAGAAAATTTTTGCTAACTACTCCTCCAATAGAGGACTAATATCTAGAATATATAGAGAATTCAAGAAACTCACAGCTAAGAAAACAAATAATCCAATCAAAAATGGGCAAGTGATCTAAATAGATACTTCACAAAAGAAGAAATACAAATGGCCAGTAAATGTATGAGGAAATGTTCAACATCATTAGCAATCAGAAAGATGCAAATCAAAACTACCTTGAGATTTCACCTAACCCCAATTAGAATGGCAATCATCAAAAATACAAAGAACAACAAATGCTGGCAAGGATGGGAAGAAATGGGAACTCTAATACATTGTTGGTGGGATTGCAGATTAGTGCAACCGATTTGGAAAACAGTACGGAGGATCCTCAGGATATGTACCCATGGACTTTTACACAGCCATAAAGAACAAAATCATGTTATTTACAGGGAAATGGATGTAACTGGAAAACATTACGTTAAGTGAGATTAGTCAGTCACAGAAAGTAAAAAATCGGATGTTCTCCGTAAATGTGGAAGCTAGGGAGAAAGTGGGTCATAGAGGGACTCTAGACAAAGAAGGAGAAACCTTAAATGAGCAAAGAAGGTGACTTAACTGAAGGTGATGGCGGCGGGGGGGGGGCATCCTAGTGCACATGATGTACATTCACAAACATACCAAAGTCAACCACTAAACTGAACATGAGAAGGAGAGAGAGGGGAAGGAATGGGGCAGGATTGGGGAAGGGTTGAATGAGAGATGTGTGCATGTATGCCTCTACCAGCATGATTTCAATGCATGAATACAATGCACCAATTAAAAAAAATCCAATTATACATTATATCCTCTCTCCTGAGTTTTCTAACTTTTGGTCTTTTTGTGCCCTGTTCTATTTATTAATTCCCCTTTCCTCTAATTTCTTCTTTTCTATGTCTATCTCTGGTTAAGCCCATCATGGTATCATTCAGTATTCATACACTTGAGTAGTGTCTTCTCACAGTGGCTCAGGGATGCCCTGTGTGGGCAGTGGGCATGGTGTGACAGTGTGTCACTTTTGAGGGTAGGTCACCAAAGGCCTTGCAGCTTTTGTTTTACTTGCTTAGATTTCTAGTTGTGGGGGAAAACAGCCACTGCGTCACAAGGTCATTCAAGCAGTCCCTCAGGGAAGCTCACATCTCAAGGCACCAACTTGACCACCATATGAGTTCCCTTCAGGTTGCTCCAGTCCTGGTGAAGTCGTTAGATGCCTGTCATTGCTGAGATCTGACAGCTGCCTCAGGAGAGATCTCCAGCAAGAACTGGCCCAATTACATGCCTCAACTTCTGACTCAGAAACTATGAGAAAGGATAAATGATTATTGCTGCATTGAGTCACTAGGCCTTGGGTGATTTGTTACACAGCAATAAATAGCCATTCCACTCATCCACTAAGTTTTTAGTTTCAGTTCTTGGATTTTTCATTTGGTTCATTTTTATAATTTCAAGTTCTCTTGTAATATTCTAGTCTTTAAAAAAAAATCTCAGCTGGGTGTGGTGATACATACCTGTAATCCCAGTACTTGGGAGCCTGAGACAGGCGGATTGCAGGTTCAAGACCAGCCTCAGCAGTAGTGAGATTCTCAGCAACCTAGTGAGACCCTGTTTCAAGATAAAAACTAAAAAGGGCTCACCAAGTAGCTGAGGCTGGACACAAACCTGTGATCCTCCTGTCTCAGCCTCCCAAGTACTGGGATTACAAGCGTGCACCACCATGCCTGGCTTGGCTGTGCCCTTTTCTGAAGACTAAATATGAAGAGAAATTCCCTGCTTGGCTAGTGATCTAGCCTTGCAGGGATTTTCTTAATATTCTTTTAGGAAACTGTTTCTTTCAAAGGCAGTTTTTCCCATTTTGCTAGGACCAGATAACTTGTCATAAATGGATTGGAAACTCTTTACTACTTCATTAAAAATACACACCCACACCCACACCCACACACTCTGATTCCTTTAGTTTTTGAGTAGTTTTGGAGCAGTGGTGCAATCAAATCAGACTGTTGGCAAAAAAAAAAAAAAAAAGTACACCTAGTCTTTGTTTTCTGAGGTGACCGTGTTTCTAGATTAGCTAATAAAATAGCGCTCTATTTTTTGTAAGGGTTTAAATCAGCCTTATTTTCAAACCGCCTTCCCAATACAAGTAATAAAAGCTGGGCAAAATATACCAAAAAGAATTTCAAGGAGAGATTAGAGATCTAACAGGTTCATGTCCAGCCTCGGCTCTTAGTGAGACCTTGTTTCAAAATAAAGAATAAAAAATAGGGCTAGCTCAGAGGTAGAATGCCCCTGGATTTAATTCCTAGTAACACACACACACACACAGACACACACAGACACACACACACACACAAAAGAAAACAAAAAGAAAAGGGCACAGCCTCTAGTTCTACAAAAAAACCAGTAGCCATGGTAAGGACATTCAGTCTGTCCCATGGAGATGTATACAGGCCACTGGGAATATTCTTCAGTGTTTTCTGGATTGTATATTTTAAATATATCAGGATGCCTACCTAAAGATTAGTTATTGAACATGAGAAAGGAATATATGTACCAAACATGTAAGGAAATCTTTGAAGTAATATGACTATCAGTCACAAGAATTTGATGTCTCATATAATATCAAACAAGATAAACTAGTAATTCCACTTTCATGTACTTTGGATTAAAAGTGGAGAAAATAAATTGCTAGATGAGAAAATATTTTCAAAAGAGAATTTTAGGTATGTATTTCAGAAGAACACCGTCTTATTTATTACTGAAATACAGTTTGAGTTCACTTAAAATAGAAAAACAATTTATCACAATTGTTTAGCAAGTTTTTGCCATGTGGTCCAGTCAAATTACAGGATTTTAAAGGAATCACAGTGTTATAGAATTATATTATCAATTTACAAATTTGGGATTCAAATGTTCAAGTAGGTTATTTGCTTATTGTATTTTCAACACCATCACTATCTGTTGATGTTTATCTGCCACCTGGAACTGGCCCTCCACCCAAGACATATCCCTGAAAGGGAGTCTACTTATCCAATTATTATTCTCAATTTTCTCTTCATATCTCAGATCTCTCTATTCCTCTGATTGCCTACTCTTTCCAAACCATCCTGAAAATTACTATTCTTCTTCCCTTTTACTCTATATACATCTCCCAAGATTCAATTTGCTCAAAAAGATTTTTTTTTTTATTGGTGCACTGAAATCATACATCTTGATGAAGTTCAGGGTGAGAGGCACAAATGCACACAGCACTTGTGGAGCCCTCCCCCAGTGTCTACCCTACTCCCTTTCACTCCCTGCCTTCTCGTGCTCGACACAGTGGTTGACTTTAATAAGTTTGTGTATTTACATCATGTCCATTGAGTTGTTTCCCTCTTCAAATCTTCCTCCCCCTTTCCATCTCCCTCAGTTAGGCCTCCTTCACTCCACTAAGGTTTCTCAAATTTTTAATGGCTGCTAGGTCCTCCATCTGACTTTCAAGGTTTGGGCATCATCTGGTCTTGATCTATATATTCAAAGTCACTTCCCAGACCTTTTCAAACAACCTCCTATGTGGTGCTTATTAGTTTTGCTTTTGTGATTCCCTTCCAGCCTAGCTGCTCTTTCTTCTCTTCTTCCTTATCCAAACTATACCAATGATTGTCTTCAAATATCAAAAATCAAATGCTATCTTATCCTACCCATCTTCTCTATCAAACCTATCCACAACTGCCTGCCATTCTTTTCTTTGAAGTTAATTTTTACTCATGGTTTAGAATGCAAAAAATCAAAGAGCATTCTATATATTTTCTATTTACCAGTAATGTTGCAAATCTGATGAGCCAGGAGAATCTTCTAAAGTACTACACACAAAGATCTATGTCTAACATGTGTTTTTAGCATCTATTCCACTTGAGTCTAAATCTAATTTAAGAAGTTTCATTAGACTGTGATGAGCTACCTTAGCCCAGGAATTACCCTTTGAATCAAATCTTGGATTTAAATCTTGACTCTGCCAATTATTACCCATGTATCACAAGTGAATGAATCAACTCTCTGTCTTCATTTCTTCATATAAAACATAGAGATACAGACACCTAACTTTACAAGTTACTGTTGAATTACATTAGATAATAAATAGGTGCAACATGCTTAACACAGTGGATGGTTCATTAAGTATTGGCTTTCATTATAATCAAAGTGTCCCTTTCTTTACAGAAATTGAGCAGAATGGTGGTTATCAGAGGATGTGAAGAGTGGAGGGGGGGCGGAGGAAGTTTGATCAATGGGTTCTAAGTTATAATTAAATAGAATAAGAAGCACTGTGGTACTACTGCACAGAATGATGACTACAGATAACAATCATGTATTATCCATTTCAAAAAAGCTAGCAGAAAGGATTTTGAAAGTTCTCACCATAAAGAAATGATAAATGTTTGAAGAAGTAGATATGTTTAACCTCATATAAACATTATACAATGTATATAGCATAGTATTCTGTTACTATGTGAAACATATGTTTTTATGTATCTGTTAAAAATAAAAATTAAATTAGAAAAAAAGAAAAAGGAAGGAAAAAACCTGCTTCCCTTTTCCAATGATGTTGAAACTTCAAATGAGGTTCTAAATTCAGGAAAAAACAGGAATGTCGATGATACCCAGTAAATAACTTCTATTCTATAATATAGGGAGACCTTTCTAAACTTGAAATGTGGCTAGTATGAACTGAGATGTGTCAAACACCACATTTTAAAGTTTCTGTTAGAAAAAGAATTTAAAATACATCATTAATATTTTAAAAATACTGATTATGTGTTAAAATAACATTTAGACAAGAAATGTGGCTATTTTTAGAAAACTTAAAATTATATGTGTGCCTCACAATATGTTTTTTGCAAGAGCACTGCTATAGAACATTAAATTAGCATTGAGAGAATTACCTCATTGAATTACATCCCGGGGATCTGAAAGAGTTAATGCATCTCTCCAAGGTACTATTTGAGAGTAATTCAATCACAAGGGAACACAAAGTGAAACATGTCACAAACTGCTAATCATATCATTAAATGTAGTCTCCCCTGCTGCAGAATGTAATCATTTATGAGAGCAAAGAGCTCAGGGACTTTTGGAAAATTTCAAATATCCATTCAAGAAATCTTCTTGTCATACTTGCTAAATTTGTCATGATCTAATCTGGATGCAATCTAGTGCATGACATTTTTATCACAATTCATGAATGCACTCAGCTGGCACAAATACGTTTATTTATGCACAGATCCAGGGAAAGGGTGATCTCTGCTCAAAATAATGTGCTTAACTAATGAACCATTCCTTTTTACCACTGGAGAGTCCAGAGGTAATGAGAAGATGCACATGAGCTACCCAATATTCAATACTCAAGTAGCTAATTACATGGTTTATTTAAACTAGAAAATAAACAGACACATCTTTTTTTTTTAATTGATCCTCAAAGTTTAGTAGCTCCTAAATCTTAACTTATTCCCTGGTATTAGTAAGTTGCTATAAAAATTATACAAAACAAAAAGAATGTCATACATTGATAGATTCTACCTTTAAAAAGTCTATGGTTAATCATTTAAAAAAGCACTTTCACAACTATGGCTGTGGATTTTGGTATTTCTCCGTTTCTTTCAGATTTTGCTTCATAATTTTGAAGTATTATTAGATGCATACCTAAATATCTGCCTAATGAATTGTAACATTTCTCCCTTAGTGTTGACACTATTCCTTGTTTTGAAGTCTACTTTGTTATTAATACGGTCACATCAGCTTTCTTAAAAAAAATTTAAAAAGCACTTTTAATCCGATCAGTTTTTTAAATGTATCAGTTTATAATGAAGAAATACCTGTTTTGTTTAAGAAGAGGCCCATCTCTTCAATACAACATTTTGTAGCATGTTCTTTTTCTGCCCCCCACCTCAGTTTTTCTATATGTATAGGCACTGCCATCTCAATATACTGGTTATATAACAAAACTTCAAAGTTCAAAGTTCCTAATTCAGGAACTAAATAATTTTACTTTGTTTTGAGCTCCTATGGAGTTTTAAAACAATGTTACACATCATCTTTTTGATGACATCCCCTACTTCTGCTATATTATTACCTACCATATATTAAGCTTTAATGATAGCCAAGATGAGAAGAGAAATTTTAGTTTTAAGAAATTCCCGAGTGCAGGGGAAAATTCCTTAGTTTTGGCTAGGAGAGCTGTGGCAGTTATGCAACTAAAGTTCCAAAACTGGGAAAATGGTTGAAGGGAAGTTTAGCCCTGTGTGGAAATGACATCTCCCAGGATTAGTAACATTAAGTGTTAATAATGTCCAGAATCTCAGTAGACTATCCACCCATCTCAACCAAAGTTTTAAATAAGGATATACCTTAAGCTTGTAAAATTCACAATCACCTGTGCTAGAAATCACAACAGAGGGATTATGTATTCACTAATGTATCCATTTAAAAATTACTTGGCAATTTCTCTTTCTATGATTTTGGAAGTGTTTTTACATCTTAAAGCACTGGTAAATGTGCACGAGCAGGGCCAAATTCCACCTATCAGATTACAGCTACGGAACACTGTACTTCAAAAGAAGTGCAACATGAGCTCAGAGCCAAGCAGAACTAAAGACAGAGTGTACAGAACACGAGCAAGCAGACCCTTTGAAAGATAAGGAAAACGTCAAAACTATTTCAAGTACTCTTAACTTATTAAATATATTTCTGTCAAGGGAAAGCAGATTAAATTTCCTAGTACATCTCAGACTGTCTCACAACCAGACTCTCTCAAGACTGGGTGAGGATTGTAAAATGGTACAGTAACTTGGAAAGCTGTTTATAAATTAAGCAGAGTATATCTACTTTATACCCTAGATATTTACTCAAGAGAAATCTAACTTCATCTAAGCACGTTCCCAGGACTGTTGTAAAGATTCGTTAAGATTATCAATGTGAGCCGGGCGTGGTGGCGCACGCTTGTAATCCCAGCATTCGGGAGGCTGAGTCCGGAGGATCCGGGTTCGCGGCCAGCCTCAGCTACCTAGTGAGGCATTCTGCAACCTAGTGAGACCCGGTTTCAAAATAAAGAATAAAAAATAGGGCTGGGGGTATAGCTCGGAGGTAGAATGCCCCTGAGCTCAATCCCCAGTACCCAGTACCGAAAAAAAAAAAAAAAAAAAAAAAAGATTATCAATGTGAAAGTGGTTTGAACATTTGTGCACGTGGGAGGAGCTTATTAGATGATGTGTGTCATCTCCTTTTACAGGTTTGGACCTAACAGAATGAGTACAGGATTTCAACCCCGCAGACCTGGTGATTTATGTCCTGACTCTACTACTCACCCATGCTATTCATCCATTCAACCTTTTTGAGATGTCTCTGGACCAACCACTGTTGTATATATTGAATTGAACGTGATGGCCCCAGTCTTTACTCTCATGGGGTGTATATTCTAGTGCCTTGGGCAAGATGTTTATATTTTCTAAATCTCAGTTTCTGTTTCCATAATTCAATTTAGCACACCTTTAGGGTATGACACTAATTCTGGGACCACAAGAATCAGCTAGATGGAATCTGTGCTTTCAACTGCTTTGTATGTCCAATGAGGGCAGCAGACAGACAAATAGACAAATTCAGGCACTGTGCAAGAGGTAAGGACCCAGCACCATGGGTGCCATCGACTCCAGTCTGGGTGGCAATTCATCACAACTGAGTCAGAGAAGGTTTCTTGGAGGAAGAACATTTAAATGCAATCTGCAGAGTCAAGCAGGCAAAAGGTACTCATAAACTCTTACTATTATTAAAGTGAAATGAGAATACACTTGTGAACCAAACATATTATCATTATTATTGTTATTATTATTATTTATTTATTATTATAGTGAAATGAGAATACACTTTATGGACTGAATACATTCTTTAGTCCATAAAGTTCTTTATGATATATAGCGGCACTGTTTCTACTTTAAGGGCAATAGTATCAAACTGGAAAAGAACGTGTAATCCTGGATCCAGTTTATGCTGTCTTTGACAATATGTTTTCTTCCTAACACATGTGCTTAATGTGGGCTTTCCACATCTGTTTCCTCAATCCAGTGCTTCTAGCTTTCTGCTTGAAGAAATTGGGTAATTGAATAAATTGCTTTTAATCATATGGGGCCAATTCTAACTTCCAGTCAAGTTTCTGGGATTTGCTAAATTCAGTTTGCGGTGTCACTCTGTTATAGACCACATTGGCCTCAAAGCCTGAAACTGGTCTTCCAAAGCAGCCAAGATTCTTGCAATTCTGGGACATCCCACACACTTAATAATTTTTTCAATTTAATTGAAAAGTTCTGTTTATGAGACTTGAATATAGTTTATGCCATAAATAGCCAGAATTATAAAGTGGTACGAGAGGAAACATTAGCTCTGCTAAAAGACTTTTGATCTGCACCTGCTATTTTATAGGCTACAAAATCCTCTGAAAAAATGGAAGTGGGAAGTAGAATTGGGGATAAGGGCATAGGAAATTATTTTTTCCAAATACTGGGGCATTGGAATGAACTTGGATGGGGAATGTCACTGAGAAATACAGACTAAATTCAGCAGATCCTCATTCCACGGTGTGCACTCAGGCTAAGGCCTCCATGGCTGCATCAGCAATTATCACGAAAGCAACACCAACCCCATGAATCTTGGACCATTTAAGCAGATTCTTAAGAAAAATATATAAGGCATTTCATTTTCCTGTGGGGAGGTTGCAATACTTAGACAACTACTCCTTTTGATCTCGAGGACTTATATGAATCTATATTCCATCTTCAGAAACATCTATATTATAGTCAGATATCAGAGATGTTTCCTGGATTGTCAGAAAAGAGAGAGTGTGATATAGAGATACCCCTTCCAAAAATAACAGCAAGTACACAGCCAGAACAAAATCACTGGTATAGTTAATAAAAGTGGGTCTGCTGGAGGGTCTAATGGAGCCCTCTTATGTGAATGGGAAAGTGTATATGGAGAAGAAAAAATGAGAGATTTCTTTATTCCTTGAAAAGACAAGCCTTTTGACCTGAAAGTTCTAATAATGCCCCAGGGGGGATCTCACAAGGTCCCAAGGGTCCAAACCAATGCATTAATGGCACTTTTAACTACTATATAAAATCAAAATCTTTGGATTAATGGAAATGGTAGAGGAATGGGAAGTGACTAAAGGGAATAGCAAGAGAGAAAGCAATTTGTTCTTGGGTAAGAAAAGGAGAAGAGTGGGAGAGAGTTCTAAAGAGAGACTGACTTGGTGAGGGGAACATAGCTTAGAGGCAGGAAAGAACAAATTTTGGAAGGAAGAAAGGAAAGAGGTTGGCTGGATCAAAGACATCTCTCTAGCTTTTAGGGCTCCTCCAAGATGCATGGTTAGGGAGCTAGGAGGAGTGCAGGAATTCCATCCAAACTGTGATGCATTTAACAAATACTTATTAGGTACCTAACTGTTCCAGTTATTGTTCCTGGGAATGTGAATTCAGGAGTAGAAAAACAGAAACTGAAAGTCTAAAGCAATTTTGATATCTAGGGTAATCTACTAATGAGCAATGTCGGAACAGAATGCCCTCATCCACTTCCTAAAGTACTCATCTGCCTCCCAAAGTACTTCCCTCCATATGCTTGGGTTCCACATCCATGGATTCAACCAACCACTGATCAAAATATTTGAAAAAATAATTGCATGTGTACTGAACATGTACAGATGTTTTCTGGTCGTTATTCCCTAAACAGCAAAGTATAACAACTATTTAAGTAGTTTTTACATTGTATTAAATATTCTAAGTAACCTGGAGATGATTTAAAGTATATGGGAGAATGCATGTAGGTTATATACAAATGCTACACCAGAGGGATGACTGTATATGATTTAAACTACCTTCTTATGGCTTTTATCTCCTTGGTACATTAGGATTCCTCTGAGGTTAGGAACTTCATTGTGCATTCTTTCAGGTATAGAAAGAAACCTAGTGTATCGTCCATTGTTAACATTGATAAGCATGCAGTTAGCACTTGTGTAGTAGTAAATATCTTCTGAGGAAAGGTGGCCTGGTGGACAGCAGCAAAGTTGGGCCCCTGTGACCCCTCCCTATAGTAGCAGTGACAGAATTGGGGATGGACCTCTTCCCTCTGTTTAATAGAGGTGAATCCAGCCAGCCTGGATTGCTCTAGGTGTGCAGATCTTCCCCCACCTATGCCACATAAACTCCTTTAAGGCATTGCTTCTAACAGAATCACCCTACCCTTGGCTTAAACTTAGCGCTGTACCCTGGAAGTTCTACTCAACTGTTAGGCCAGTCAAGAACTCCTCCTAGATGGACAGTGAGTTTAGGCCAGGAATTTGGGGGCGCAACATTCATCAGGACTGGCACAGAAAATGATGCCACAGGGCTGTCCCAATGCATCCAATCTACTCCCAGGAGAGTCATTGGTTGCCAACGGATAAGAGCATTGAGGGCTGGCTGCTATTTCCCACTTTTATTGGCCCAAAAGAGTGTAATCTCTTTAGACTCCAAGGCAGCACTGTCCAACAGAAATACCACACAAGCTGCATAAGCAATTTTGAATTTTCTAATTTTCACAATAAAAAAGCAAAAGGGAAAAGAGAAATGAATTTAATAACACATTTTTAATACAATGTATACAAAATATCTTTGTGTTTGTGGTACTGGGGATTGAACTAAAAGGCATTCTACTTCTGAGCTATACCCTCAGCCCTTATTATTTTTGTTTTGCAACAGGGTCTCAATAAGTTGCTAAATTGCTAAGGATGACCTGGAACCTGTAATTGTTCCGCCTCAGCCTCTCCAGTACTTGGATTACAGGCATGTGCCATCTCATCCAATATAAAATATAATTTTAATGTTAAATCAGTATAGAAAATTATTAAGCTATTTTACTTCCTTGTATCTATGCATCTTCAATATCCATTGTGTATTCTAAACTTACAACACACCCCATCTCTGACTAGCCATATCTCGAGTGCTTAGTAGCTACATGTGACAACTGGACAGCATAGTCCCAGGGACATAAGTGGAATCTCTGAGGACACCTTGGGTGATTGTTCCAAAATGAACCTTTTTAGGTAGGCATGGTGGCGCACATTTGTAATACTAGTACTTGGGAGGCTGAGAAAGGAGGATTGAAGATTTGAGGACAGCCTCAGCAATTTAGTGAGGCTCTTAGCAACTTAGTGAGACCCTGTTTCCAAATAAGAAATAAAATCAGTCTGGGGGTGTAGTTTGGGTGTAGAATGCCTCTGAGTTCAATTCTCAGTACCACATGCACAACAAAAGAACCTTTTTCATAAAATTTAATATAGAAAAAATTTAAAAAATGTTTATGAATAACTAATAATTCTTGAATGGGAAAACATTCATTCGTCCAACATAGATTACTAACTGTGACAAGATAATGTTCATGAAAAAAGTTTTGCCTCTTTTTAGCCACTAAAATCCTAATATCTAGAAATATTAGAGAAGTGGCAAGACTGAGGAAGTCTTTAAACTTTTAGCCTGCAATTGCCTTAGTGATCATGCTGCAAAGACACTGGGTGCTCTGCCCTAACTAAAGTGGCACTCCTTGGGTCAGCCTACTACCTCTTATTTGGTCTTTGTTTATAGGGACAAAACAAGAGCTCCATAAAGAGGCACAGAAACAGTATCTTGGTTTCCAATCTGTGAGCCGGCAGTTTTGTCAGTCAGCCTGGACACCAATAAACCCTGAACAGTGTTGAATTTTTAGTGGAATCTACTCAGTGACTACTAATTATGAGGCAGGCACTGTTTCAGGGGCTGCAATTTTGCCTACCACATATTTGCATTGTTTTCCCAATATACATGGAAGATAATGCAATGAGTAAAAAGACAATGTACTTAAACACATTAATGAATTCCCAGTAGCTATCTCTCCTTTTCATTTTCCCCGACCAATGGACTCTGGAAAGTACACACGAAGAACCCTCAAATTGCTTGATGCTAAAGTGTGGTCTCACGGCGCCGCTATTTATGGAGTGGTCACAATTAGACCACTGTTTTGCTCTCTTTGAGTGGCATGGGTGGCATGGCTTGCTGTCAGACAGGATCCTCCTAGATGAGATCTTCCCATCGCTTGTTATCCAGCTAATCGTTTCTTGTTAAGAAGCATTGAGTTTTTAGAACCAACTCCATGCTGCGTTTAATTGCTCAACGTTAATACATTCAGCACAGATGATTTCATTATATAACAGGCACTGGCTACATTGCGGTATTTCCCGAGGCATAATAAGCTTTTACCATAAAAACCAAATCAACGTTAATCTGCAAGGCTGTCACTTTATATCCACTGCCAAGAGAGAGAAAAAAAAAAGGATAAAAAGAAAAAAAACAAATTGAGATGAAGTTAAACCTTTATCAAGGAACTGGACCAAAACAATGATCAAACCAGCTCTCTCCGTCCCTTTGGGGCAATATGATTTATAAGCTGAGGTTTCAAAGTATATTTTATTTAATTGCTGAGGGCAAGAGAACAGTAGGAGTTTTTTTGAAGTAAGCTCTTTATGTGTTGGCTCACTCTGCTTTTGGAGAAAACTGAAAAAAAAAAAAAAAAATCTTTCAAAGTTAGTGTTTTCAAGCCGGTCTCATAATCCTACCAGCTGGATTTCTTTCCAGTTGCATCAAGAGTAAAGTGGTAGAAAGAGCAAAAAGCTGCTTCGACCAACAGGTAAAAAGTATTTAAATTTCAAAGCTGGCTGGTAGATAGTGGCCAGCAAACAAATCCTCCTGTATTTCCAAGCAAACACAAGGCAAAGCAGCACATACATATACCTTTTATAAACAATCTGTGTTTAAACAAGGCATACACAATGCTTTCTTCCCAGCCTCTAAAAGCTGGCCATTGTCATGTGTTTAATTACACTCTTAAATCCTAAAGAATAAAAACAGCCAGCTAGGTAGTGACTGTTTGATCTGCATATCTTGGCTGGAGAAGTGCATGCAAAGCAAGCCTGCCCAGGCTCATGTTTCTAAATTCCTCCATGGAGCCTGCAGCATGTGGCTTAGCACAGCCAAACTCTTCCCTCCTGCTGGAGGGTGGCGAGGAGTATGCAGCACACACCAGTTGCATTCATAAGGAAGCAATCTTCCTGCCCACCCAGCACTATATTTAGAGCCATCTTTTGGCAATGCAAACTTATACTTCTGGGCTTTCTGCCACTCAGACAAAAAAAAAAAAAGGACAAGAAAAACTAGTTTGGTTCCACTGCTGAGTCCAAACAACAAAAAGTTTAATGTGGCCTCCCCATTGACGCCTTTCTGTGTCAAACATCACTCCTTCTTCAAAAGCAGTGAACATGGGACATGGCTCTGAAGCATGCTTTTCTTCTCCCAATTCTAATGAGTAAAACATGTCCCACTCTCTAAGGGGACATTTTGTAAAGGAGGAGGTGATGAAGCAAATTCCTCTGAAAAGGAAAGAATGTTTTGAAATGTTTAAAACAATATCATCTCCGGGCGTGGTGGCGCACGCTTATAATCCCAGCATTCGGGAGGCTGAGACCGGAGGATCCGGTTCACGGCCAGCCTCAGCTACCTAGTGAGGCACTCCACAACTTAGTGGGACCCGGTTTCAAAATAAAGAATAAAAAATAGGGCTGGGGGTGTAGCTCGGAGGTAAAATGCCCCTGAGTTCAATCCCTAATACCGCAATAAATAAATAAATAAATAAATAAATAAATAAATATAAAACAATATTATCCATGCTGGGGAATGTCAACTTCTCCACACACGTGGTAACCTCAAAGAAAAGTTAAATCCCAAAGGGAGCTACAAGAGTCGGTGGGAAGAGAAGACGGGTTGCTAAATCCCCAAGGCTGCTCACACTCTTCGATGTAGACCCTGGGAGAGAAATGCTCTCCAGCATTTTGTCACAAGAACATCTAGGATTTAGGAACAGGGCTCTTCACCAGA
The DNA here is from genome assembly GCA_004027655.1 of Graphiurus murinus. Lineage (NCBI taxonomy): Eukaryota > Metazoa > Chordata > Mammalia > Rodentia > Gliridae > Graphiurus > Graphiurus murinus. The sequence goes on from PVLC010022713.1 coordinate 16,267, forward strand.
AGCTGCAGGGGCAGAGACACCGATACATGCATCCTGGGCAAGTAGCTGCACGTCTTCCTCACATGGGCTCCAAACTGTGGAAGGCCACACGGTATCAGATTTTTTTCCCCCTGTGGTACTGGGGATTGAAAGGGCATTTTACTTCTGAGCCATACCTTCAGCCCTTTTTATCTTGAAATAGGGTCTTGCTAGGTTGCTGAGATTCTCACTACATTGCTGAAGCTGGCCTCAAATAGGTGATCCTCCTATCTCAGCCTCCCAAGTACAGGGATTACAGGTAGTGCCACCATGCCCAGGTACCATACAGTATCAGAAAGGAGCAAAACAAATGTCCCTGCTGTCCGCTCTCAAATCTAAAGAGCCTTTCCCCACATCTTTCTTCCAGTGTATTTTCTTACAATTATGTTTTCTGGATTTCAACATTCTTTTAGTTCAGTGTCTTGTCACTGTGCTGACTGCTTAGAAACATAGTAGAATACTAACAAGACAGCCAATGTCTTCCAGAAACGCAATGTCAAGCAGATGGCCATTTAGTGGTTTGGATAAGTATTCCTTTCACATTGGTACATGCAGTTACCTTTAACTAGTTTAACAAATACAGAAAAGAACAAAAATATCTGCAGCTCTGAAGCCATTCTCCCATGCTAAAATTATAACAAAAAATATTAACACACGTATTGCACTTTGTAAAAAGCCCTTCATGAAATTTCTTAAAAATACTAAATGAAAGCTAGGTATGGTGGTGCATGCCTGTAATCCCAGTACTTGGGAGGCTGAGAAAGGAGGATCACAGGTTCAACGGCACCTTCAGCAACTTAGCGAGGACCTTCGCAATACAGTGAGACCCTATCTCAAAATAGAAAATAAAATAGGACTGAGGGTGTAGCTCAGAGGTAGAAGGCTCCTGGGTTCAGTTCCCAGTCACCACCAAAATAATTAAATTAATTAATAAATAAAATGATATGTTAGGGTTTGGATCCGGACTGTCCCCCAAATGCTCATTGCTGAAGGCTTGGTCACCAGCTGGTGGTGCTACTGGGAGGTGGTGGGTACTTTAGGAGGTGGTCACGGGGGCAGGGGCATCCTCTTGAGGGCACTTTGGGACCCTGGTCTCTTCCCTTCTCTTTTCTCTGGTCTCTAAGAGGCGAGTGGCTCTGCTCTACCACGTGTGCTCCACCATGATGTTCTGTGTTACCAAAGGCTCAAAGAGATGGGGCCTAGTGACCACAGACTAAAACTCTAAAAATAAAGTACTTCCTCCCTTAATATAATTGTGATGGTTAGTCTGGATTGTCAACTTGACTGGATCTCGAAACACTTAAGATTATGTGACTTTGGGTGCGTTGATGAGATGGCTGGTTTATGTAATGGCAGATTGAAGGGAAAGTCCTGCCCTGAACGTAGGCAGCATGGTTCTGATGGGCGCAGGACCTGGATAAAAGGAGAAAGCCACGCGAAGGCATGTGTGGTTAGTGGGTCTGTTCTCGTCTGAGATATCGGCCCTCAGCTCTTTGAACTGGACCTTCACCATCATTTCAACGTACAGTTTCCTGACCTTCCCATCTCGCACTGGGATGAATTCATGGTCGCTCCAATTCTGAGCCTTCAGCTCTTGGACTGCTCGACCACCTGGTGCTTCCTCCAGCTCTCCACATGCAGTCAGAAACTTGGGACTACACTGCTTTGGACTGTAAGCTGATTTGATAAATCCCCGTTTACCATATATGTGTTCTGTGAGTTCTGTTACTTTAGTGAGCCCTGACCAATACAGTGATTTTCTCAGGTATTTTGTCACAGAGACAGAAAGCTAACCCAATATGTACGTATGCAAAGTAACTTTATTTGATACGAAATAAACACTTCTGAAAGTTCTATCTATGTAATATGTATTCCAATTTGGGAATTTATAAATGGATCAATGCAAAAAGAAACTGACCTGTGGACAAATAAAAACATTCTTAGTGTTCAAGTCTTGAAGACTGCTTTACAAGTCCTCTCTTTCTAGGAGATGTGGCTTTGATAAGTGTCCCCCAAAAGTCTCCCAAGGGCTTGGTCCCCATGGGCTTGCTATGGACCTTCAAGAGGAGGCCCTATGGGAAGTCCTAGGTCACTGGGGGCATGCCCTTGAAGGGGATTATGGGACCACAACTTCTTCCTCTTGTCTTTCCCTTCTGCTTCCTGGCTGAGAGGTGAGATCATCTCCTTGCCACATGCTCTCACCATGACGTGCTGCCTCACCAGGGGTCAAAAGCAATAGGGCCAATCGACTATGAACTATAAGTTCTAAAACCTTTTCTCTTGATAAATTAGTTATTTCAAGTGCTTTGTTTAGTAGCAAGAAGCTAACACACAGAGTCCTAGGATGAACTATAAACCCTGCTCCCCTACAGTTAGGTATGACCACATATCATTTGCTTGGGTCACGGGGATGTGAGAGGGGGATGTGTGACGGGTGTCATCTCTCTAATGTTTGTGCTCTCTTCATTCCCTTTCTTACTACATTTACCCAAGTCCTGGATGGATGTAAAGTACAGGGCAGAAATACATCTTTTTTGTTTAAGCAAACTGAGATTTAGGGGATGCTTGTTACCATAGCAAACTTAGCTATGATCAATATGACAAACTAGTACAAAATTAACAATTAGCAGAAGATGATAATTGTGTAAAAGTCCATCACTGATTATGGTACCAAGAAGCAACTAAAAATCAAGCCACTTTTTCTACAGAATCCTCCTCCCACCACAGTTTAAGATTTGCCTCCACTTGATATCCCAGGTATCCCTTTGAAACTCAATCATAACCCAAAGCAAACAAGCACACTTATGAAAAAAGCAGAACGCAATGGGTCCAGCTGATGAAGAGGGAGAAGACTGATGAGAAACACAGAGGTCCCCAGCTTCTCTAGGTCTGGTTCTCAATACTGAGTGCTCATCCATGCCTAACCCCAAAGACTCAGATGACCCAGCTGCGGGTAGAATCTAGGCGTCTGTATTGCTTCCTTGTCTTTTCAGATCACTCTGGTTGCTCTCAGGCCTGAGAACTATAGCTTCACATGACTGGGCTTTCCATTTATCAAAACTCAGTTCCAGGTCATAAAGAATCTTAGGAAAGAAAGAAATGTACATACAACACTCCCCCACAAAATGCATGGTCATGTAGCAAGATGTAGCTGGGGAGGCATGTATCCTCATGGCCCATCAAAGAACATGTTTTGCCATATCAGAAGCTCAAGTCTTTTGGCTACCAGGAAAGAAATATCCAAAGGCAATATTACTCTTTCCCCCTAAGAACAATCCAAAGTCTTTTTGCACCCACATATGAATGCATGAGTTTCTACAATAAGGATGTTATTATTTACCATTAATTCACTGCTTACCATGCATTAGGAAGAGTATTAGTTTGTTTATTTATTTATTTTGGTACTAGGGATTGAACCCATGGGCACTCTACTTTTGAGCTATATCCCCAGCCTTGTTGTATTTATTTTTATTTTGAAATAGTCTCGCTAAGTTATGGAGGACCTCACTAAATTACTGAGGCTGGCTGAGATCCTTCTGTCTCAGCCTCCCACGTACTGGGATTACAAACTTGCACCACCACACCCAGCTTAGTATTAGCTCTTTTAAAGATACAATTTTATCTTATCCTCATCCCAACCCCAGGAGGAGGTATTATCATTTCTATTTCACAAACTAGGCAATTCAGACTACATGCCTAAGTGACCTTCCCCTTGCCACATGCTTATAAATATCCCTGGAGATATTTTTTTGAGGATAAAGAGATTCACGTATTGACCAATAATGTGGTGCAAAACTGAGGCACAGGTAGTTTAATCATGATTTCCCTATATACTCTCTAGGTATCACAATACCTGTTTCTTCAAAACTCACTTGGTTTGGCAACCTTAAGAGCCTGCCTATCAATGGTAGACGACGAAGCATAATTTTGACAAATACATACTGACATATATAAAGATGATTATTTTAAAATTTCATAAGATTTGGCATCATGATACATAATTCACTTCTGCCTAGGATCAATCAGTATTCGTTCAATCATACAACGAAGATTTTAGAGCTTTCTTATCACTGCATACTGTAGATATAAGGGGAGCAGGAGAGCTGGAGTCAGTGTCCTCTCCAAGTTTTCAGTCCACTAGACACACAGGCAACTAAACAGTAAGAACAGAGCGCTAAGGAGGACGACAGAAGTCTTGTGAAGTCTTTCGAGGTGTCCGAGGAGACAAATGATTGACCAGCTGTCTTTCTGTATAAATGAACTGCACTGGGCTTTGCAGCCAATTTGACAGATCCCCTTCTTGTCCAGACTTGGGCTTACTGTGGCGCTGTATTACAGCTGAGCCTTCAGAGCAACTGGTATCGGTATCACGTTGCTTCAAATGCATCTTCATTGTCCTTTGAAGTCTTGCCAGCCCCATGCATAAAGGCCTTCCTTCAGTTCACTGCAGAGCATTTGCTCAGCAGCTGTCAAATTATTAGTTATCACAGGAGCAGACAAGCAGAGCAGAGCTGCATTAAAAGCCAGCTCTCAACCTGTTGAATCACTAAGCACAAATTGTGCCTTTATTCTACCTTCATTTACGAGATAAAGTATGGGACGCACACTTTCCACCAAAAGGCCTCTGTCAAGTTATCGCACTTGCTAAGCATTTTGGACTGAACTGAGTCATTACTCATCATCTGGTCTGATGTGGTCATTTTGCTAATATCCTACTCCTTATTTGCAAAATCTAACCATAGCTTTGTAGATCTGTAACAGTTTCAAATATTAGAAAAGAGGGCAAAATATAATGATTAATTTCAGGAATTTGCAAGATTACTATAACTGCTAACAATAAAGTAGTTATTACCTATTAGACTCTTACTATATGAAAAGCATTTTCATATATTATGAGTATTTTACACATTAAATGTTCATCTCATTTAAACTTTAGAAGAGCCATATAAGGCAAGCATTACTACATTTCATTCATTCTAAAGCACACTTTTTTTTTCTTGGTTGTGACAATTTAATCTTTTGAGTTTTTTCATTTACCTTTTACAAATGAATTTCTTTCATTTTTTTTTTCCTTTTTGGTACTGAGGATTGAAGCCAGGAGCATTCTACCTCTGAACTACACTCCCACCCCTTTTTTATTTTTTATTTTATTTTTCAGCATGGATTTTTTTTATACATTTCTTGAGTACAACAGGGTTACGTAGACATTTACAACATATCAATCATTGTCAGAACACAAATAGCACTACTTCTTCGTTTAATACATATATCCCACATTCTTAACATAGCCTGGTCAAGCAAACTTTCTAGAGTCATAAAACCATAAACCTTTAGGGTCATATATTTACTTTCTAAGAAGTAGGAGGGTCTTTCATCTATGCATCCTAGGAGCAGTCTCCAGACTTTGAGATGCCAATGCAGCCATAGCAGAAGAGTCAATATAATTACTCATATATGCAGACAGCAACCGCCAGGGGGGAAAGGGCCCAGCTTTCCACAACTCCCCCGTTTTTATTTTAAAATGCATGAAGGACTGTGTCTGTCTTAGGTCGTTTCCTACCAGGTGCTTAATCTTACCTGTCATGGGGTCTCGATGAGTCATTCAACAAGCCCTATCTTAGGTTGATATTGCCCTGAGAAAATCGAACCCGTCATTGACTACCAGGCCCTGTGCAAGACAGTGCTTGCAGTTTTATTCCATGTAAATCTGCTCGTATACTAACATAGGCATTGATCACAAGGTGTACAATGAGTGGTAGAATGCATAAGCCTAGAATGACTATTGCTGCTAATCCGATAACTCCTCCCAGCAAGGAGGTAAACGAGGGCCAGGTAGGTACCAGGATTGAAGCTGATTTACAAATATCTTAGCTGTTTCTGCCACATTAATAGAAATGGTAAAGCACACTTTTTAACATTTTAGTGTATTTGAAGTCAGGGCACATCTTACAATTGATTAAGTTAATTGGCAATAATTTTTCTTTGTGAATTACAAAGAAAATAATGCTGTGTCTTAAAATCCATGGTGCTTTAGATGCAATAAAATATTGTAGCAGTATCCTCATTTTACAGATGAAGAGATTGAGGCTTGGAAAATTTGAGTAAGTTGTCGAAGGTCACATAGCAAATATGTGACCTTATGTTTTTCTGACTCCAAAGTTCATGCTCTAAATTGGTATCCCATACTGCTTCGCACAATATAGAAATGAAGATATAAAAAACATTCACACATCCAGCACTCAGCATCTATTATGAGTTAGTCTCCACACTAGGAATTCTGGGAGTACTAAAATGAGCCAGACTTTTTAAAAGTAGCTAATTAGGGATGATGATGGGTATCTGATCAGTTAACTAATGTTCAGCTTCATAGACTTTTGATGGACCCTGCAGTAACACCATATTTAAGCCTAGGCTTTCTTTACAGGGTCATTTCCCCACAAAAGTCTATTTTTTTCACTAGCAAAATATCTCACTCCTACACACCAGTTTTAGATTGGTGAGTACTATTCAAATCAACATTTTGGTGTGGAAGATAGACTCTACGATGGTCCTCAATGATTCATACCTTCTACTGTTCATACCCTACATAATATTCTCTTGTGAGTGTGTGTGTGTGTGTGTGTGTGTGTGTGTGTGTGTGTGTGTATGTGTGTGGGTGTGTAGAGGAGACGTTGTGATTTGCTTGGGACCAATAGAATATGGCAAAGGTGATGGGATAACATTTTTGTGATTAAGCTACATAAGACAGTGGCTTTTGTTTTGCTAGCAGATTCTCCATCTCACTGGCTTTGATGAAGCAAGTTGCTAGGTTGGAGAGATCCACATCAGTGGGCTTTGAAGAGGAGTGGAGCTTCCAGATGAAACTCCAACCCTGGCTTAAATTCAGCTTTGTGAGATGTGTTGTTTTAAATTCCTAAGTTTGGAGCAATATGTTGTTCAGTAATAGATAATACACTTGGTGCTACAGTTTGAATGTGTGCCCCCTCCCTGATTCATATGTTGGAACCTGAAACCCAATGTGATGGTTATAAGAGGTGGAACCTTTAGTAGGTGATTAGTGAGGAAGAGTTCTCATGAGGGATTAGTGCCCTTATAAATGGGCTTTAGGGAACTAATAGTTAGGTCTTTCTGTCCTTCTCTTCTTCTACCCATGTAAGGATATAGCAATAAGGCATAATCTTGGAAGCAGACAGCAGTCATCAAACACCCAATGTTGGCACATTGATCCTGGATGTCCCAGTCTCCAGAACCATAAGAAATAAATTTCTGTTCTTATAACTTTCTCAGCCTCGGGTATTTTGCTATAGTAGCATAAATGAATGTATGTCACTTAGTTAAAAGGTAAATTTCTTTGTGGGGTTCTCAAATAGTTCACACTAACAATTCTAATTGTGAACATAATGTCTTGGTTAGAACATAAAATGAATAACTACCATTTATTGAGCACTCACTAAGGGTAAGGTAAGTTCTAATATATATATTAGTGAAATTATGGCCACATTTACCAAGCAACAAGTTATTACTAATATACAAGAAATATTAAATGATAATTTCATTTAGCAATTTTTTTAAAAGCTTGGTGGACTTTACTATTTCTTTGTCCAATGACTACATTCCCTTTCTTCTTTTGACAAATGTTATCCTTTTCTTCTATAGTATGCTACTTCTCCTAATATCATTTCGATTATTTTTGTGGGTCTTTATCTTATATGACCCATTTCCCAGCTCACAGCAAGTGGCCCAATGTTGGTCATCTCATTCAAGTTGGGCCAGCTGATACTCTAGGATTTCATGCCCTAATGTGCGGCAGAAGAATGCAATGCAAACACTTTCAGTTCTACAGCAGTGGCGGTCAAGCAGGACCTGTCACTGGCTATGGCCCCTGCTGTGTGCAGGAAGCCATTCTTCAGGAGATAATGCTATGGAGACTCAGGAAGAAGCAGAGACAAACAGGGAGAGTAGTACCTTTAGTCATTCATGCTATAGTTCCCAAAGTCTGGGTGCATCCTGCTCTTTTTTGAGATCATGGAATCTTTTGTGTATATTCCCTTTGGGATCCAAGCAAGAAACTTATCTCCAGTTACCTCCAATCAAAGGAGACAGTGATCAGTTGAAATATTTAGGTCCCTCATATTTGTTTAAAAATTATTTATAAATCATTATTCTAGTCCTAAATTACACCACATCCAACTGATTGCTACATGTCAGAATGCTAAAGTGAGAGGAACATTTGGGTTATCAAGACTGACTCTCATTTGTAAATGAGGAAACTCTATCACAGAGGGGGTAAGCTAGTTCCCAAGATTAAAGTCCATGCCAGAATTTCCTGAAATTGGGCCTTCTACACTCATTCGGTGACTGTTGTCTATCATGTATTGTCTAGCATTATTTCAAGGTCTTGGGGATTTAGAGAAACTTAAAGGATTTGCTTTGTTTTAAGGATCTCTCACAAACCTGTCATTTTTCAAAGATTCATATTTAACTTGGTTAATTAATAAACAACTCATTAAGAGTAGTTTATTTGATTTCACCCATAAGAATATTCATTATTCATTCCAATTATAACCACATTAAAACACATGGTCACTAATGTTAAATAAATGTTATTTAAATAAAAGGAACTCTGTGTTTACTCTTCTACACTCTGGTACTCTGGTTTAGTTTAACTGTTTTACTTCTAGACTGTGTAATAATTGCTACACACATAAGAGTAGTTAAAATTTATCATATAATCAATAAAAACTCATATTTCTACTCATGTGTGACATTTAATCATAAAATGAATACTATATATTAAAGAAAATATAGAAATATGGAAAAGGAGAATGAAAACAATCTCTCATGCTTCATGTCTGAAATTAATATAAGCAGTGACCTTGAATTAGTAATTCTTGGTTTAGTTTCTGTAAACCTATCAATACTGAGCACCTAAAATCGAATGCCCCAAAGAAACATTCTTTAATATGTTAATCAATACCCCAGATGTTCTCTTATAATCGTGTTTACAAAGAAAGTCTCCTATTTCCCTCTACTCAGCCTTTTTACTCTTTTCAAAATTATCTTCTAGCCGGGCGTGGTGGCACATTCTTGTAATCCCAGCATTTGGAAGGCTGAGATCGGAGGATCTGGGTTCGTGGCCAGCCTCAGCTACCTAGTGAGGCACTCCGCAACTTAGTGAGACCCTGTTTCAAAATAAAGAATAAAAAATAGGGCTGGGGGTATAGCTCGGAGGTAGAATGCTCCTGAGTTCAATCCCCAGTACCGAAAAAAAAATTATCTTCTTCTTAAAACACAGGAACCAGGGTCATCAAATCACTTTTTCTAGGGGTTCCTTTGCTTACAATATAAATTTTATGAATACCTGGGTCTGCTAATCACTTTGAGCTTTACAAGAAATGAACTGGCTTCCCTGAGGTTTTCTTGGACAGTTTAGCTTACTTAAAATCTCTATAGCAACCCAACTGCACAGATATCTTTGGAATAAATAAACCATGCCAAAGCAAGCAGAGATTGTGGCCCAAGGGCATGTGTGTTGCAACACAAGATTTGCAAGTAGATTATGAAGCAGCTGCAGGAGTGAGTGAGGAGAAAATGCTGTCTATGAGACATTTTCAGAAACATTCAACAAGACTGAAAACGAGCAGAGGGCAAGTATGATGGTTCACTTGTTAGAAGTGATGGTTTAACACCAAGAAACAAGCTCACAGCACAAAACCACTTGGAAATGTCTTTCAGACTCCTTAAAAAATACACCTTTATGTGGTATGTCCTTTTAAATACACATCCTGGAAGTAAATTCACTCTCAAGAAATAAAACAGATTTTCAAGAAAAATTAATCTGTTTGTCCCATGAGTTGGACACCAGTAAATTTTCGTACTTCACAACTTTCTCAGTGTTCTACATGAACACAAAATGGTTTCACACACAATAAATGGTGTTTATTAATTTTTTTTTTTTTTTTTT
>PVLC010022714.1:0-26412 GCA_004027655.1 Graphiurus murinus
AAAACAAAAAAAAAAAAAAAAAAAAAAAAAAAAAAAAAAAAAAAAAAAAAAAAAAAAAAAATATGTGACTTAAGTATGTTGAGAAAGATTCAGCTCAAATATCAAGGGATATTTCTTAAGAAATATGAGCCAGGTGTAATGGAGCATGCTTGTAATCTCAGTACTTGGGAGGCTGAGACCAGAGGATCTGGGTTCGCGGCCAGCCTCAGCTAAGGCTGAGGCCCTCCACAATTTAGTGAGATCCCATTTCAAAGTAAAGAATAAAAAATAGGGCTGGGGATGTAGCTCAGAGGTAGAATGCCCCTGGGTTCAATCCCCAGTACCACAAAAAAAAAAAAAAGTGAAGTGAATTCTTGGTAGAGACGTGAGGACTGATGGTTTAGTTAGCATGTTTTATTACTGTAGAGCACAGCAATAAACTCAGTGGACATGTGTGTTCCTTTCCAGTTTCTTCTCTTTAATAAAAATAAATCTTTACTAAATATGTCAAGCACACAAATATAGATCCTGACTTCCCAAACTTGAAATGCCAACAGGCAAGAAGAGCTATTTGTTCATAATATGTGTGGTTGAGATTTTCAGTTGGTCTGTGTAGGTTGAAAGTTAAATGTTGAGGGGTTTTCTCATTTTTCTTTTTCTTTTTTTTTTTTTAAGTGCTAGGGATCAAATCCAAGGCTTGTACATGGCCAGGCAAGTGCTCTATCACTGAACAGCATCTTCAGCCCAGCTTTGAGGTTCTCACACATTCTTATCACGCCATTTTCCCCACCAGAAATATTCCCTGCCCCTCTGTTCTCTTACCTACAGCAGAGGAGTTCCAAAGTTCAATATCTTCCATGGTGTATCCTTAGTCTTCCCATGCTAAAATGTTCTATGTCACTGAACACTTCCACATATGAATACATTCATCTAGCCATTTTTCAATATCTTGCACAGCACTTCTTGGGTTATTCTTGTCTGAACATCATCTAACCACTATTATTTAACATGTTACCAGTCAATGCCTTGTCTCATTAAGAACAGAGATTCACCTCTGTTGTCTCATAGAAACTAACATCAGGTCTGTGCATAATTTGTGCTGTATGAAATTTGTTGAATAAGATGAAGACACCAGCCAATATGCTCCCAGATCCAGGGCCTGGTGGTTACTGGAGAGCACCAAACATTATAGATAGTTTTTATACATTATAGGACTTCTTTCCTTTCGTGTACACTTTGCCATATTTGAGATTCATGATGATATTGAATAAAATTTATACTTCCTTTTTTTCCAGATTCCACTTAGTCATACTTTAAAATTGATATACACATGCCAGATCTGCAAATATCATGTAATCAGAGAGTGTAATTATAAAGCAAATGGAGGTGAGTAGTTATAAAAAGGAAGTTGTGAGCGGAGTCCACTGAGGGTTGTACAATACCGGGGTATCTAGTCCTAATAATAGTGAGTTGAGCCCTAAAAGGAATCATGGGGAAGCATCAAATAAACTATCAGTAATGACAAAATGTACTTTCCTGATGAGCAGTATGTATGAACAGCTTTTCATATTCTTCTCATTACTTCTTCTATAGGTATTTATTATTTATTTTTAGGGTGGATTGAACCCTGGGATATTCTGCCTCCAGCTACACACCCAACCCTACCTTTAATTTTGAAACAAGATCTAACTTGTTGAGAACCTAAGTTGCTGAGGCTGTCCTCAAATCTGCAATCCTTTGTCTCAGCCTCCCAAGCACTGGGATTACAGGCATGTGCCACCATGCCTGGCTTCTATAGGTATTTATAATCTTCTTTATTTTCCTATTGGATTGTATGCCATTTTCTTAATTATTTCCAGAACTACTTGAATTTGCATACTATTGAACCTTTGTGTGCGGTGAAATGGTTTGATCAGACCACCATTTACCTTATGTTCTTTTTTTATTGTATGGCATGTTTCCAGAGAGTTTTTGTTTATTTGTTGGTTTTTTGCATGTGTTACTTAGGAAGACTTTGCCTAAAAATAAACACAAAACTATTCTCCAAAACTTTCCAAGAGTATTTCAATTTTCATCATTAGTGGTTTTAGAACTTCTAGAAATAATACTTTGTGAATTTTTTTGTGTAGGGGGTACTGGTTGCTGAACCCAGGACCTCATGCCTGCTAGCACATGGTCTACCACTGACCTACATCCCTAACCCTGGATTTTTTTTTTAAACTTATGAATCTGACACTTATTTGGGGGTATAGTATAAGTATATACATACATTTTTTTTTTTTTTTTTTTTTTTTTTTGCGGCACTGGGGATTGAACTCAGGGGCATTCTACCTCCGAGCTATACCCCCAGCCCTATTTTTTATTCTTTATTTTGAAACCGGGTCTCGCTAAGTTGTGGAGTGCCTCACTAGGTAGCTGAGGCTGGCCTCGAACCTGGATCCTCCGGTCTCAGCCTCCCGAATGCTGGGATTACAAGCGTGCGCCACCACGCCCGGCTACATACATTTTTTGATGAAGAGGAAATTGTCTTAATACTACTGTGTATTAGCTCAATTTCTCCCACTGAGTTGAAATGTCATTTGTGATTAGTCAATATTTAGTTTCCTTAAAAGACCCCCTCCCCCACCGCCTTGTTTCAGTTAGGCAGGGTCTCATGATTTATTCTGGCTAACGTACTAAGCCAAATTGGTGTCATTACTCCTACTTAAGGAACCAAATGCTGCTTGAAGTCATACATTTCTTTTTCTTTGCTATGATCATGAAGAAAGTTTCATGTTGAGAGAGCAGAGTTATGAGATTGCAACAGTGTGTTCTGGGGTCTGCCCTGCCTGGTAGACAGATTGCCTGCACAGGATCTCTTGGATTCAAGGTAGACTTTTTATCCCAGAGAAATGAAATTTGTGAGTTAAGTCTCTGAGACTTAGAGTTTGTATGTTACTATAGCCTAAGTCCACATTATCTTAACTGATATGTACACACACACACACACACACACACACACACACACACACACATCCTCCACATATATAGATATACATGTAGAGTGTTAACATTGATCTACTTATCTATTTTCTGCTTCTTATGCCAATATCTCCCTGTTTCATTGTAAATTTATAGTGGATTTTAATATTGAAAGGGACCAAGACCTACATCATTGATCCATTTCAAAACTCCTATTGGCTAATCTTAAGCACTAAGTTATAAGATACATTATTAGAATTCTATTTTAAAAAGATGGTTGGAGTTTGAATGATACTGTATTCAATTTACAAATTAATTGGAGATGGGCATGGTGGTGCAAGCTTGTAATCCCAGTACTTGGGAGGCTGAGACAGGAGGATTGCAGGTTTGCAGCCAGCCTCAGCTATTTAGTGAGACCTGTTTGAAAACAAAGAATAAATATAGGGCTGGAGGTGTAGCTTGGAGGTAGAATACCCCTGGGTTCAATCCCTGGCAATGCCAAATATACATTGGAGAATTTACATATATGCCAAATAAAGTCCTCTAGCTTTTTACCTACACCTTTTATGATTCTGTAAGTTTTTAAAAATAGTTTTTGTTATTGGATGAAATCTTTGTACATATTAATTTAAAATTGATTCCTATTAGTGTATAGGAAGATAATGAATTTGTGTTTCTCTTATATACAGCTGTTCTTTTCCTGAGCTTACTTATTCTGAAAAAAAAATTAGCTAATTTTCTTCTATTAAAATATGGGCCTAGGGTTATTTCTTAGAGACTTATCAAGTCTCCTTCTGGATTTGCCTAAGTCACTAGTCTGGGTACAATTAGTTTATTTCCATTCCTCATGGTTTCTTCTACCATCTGTTCTAGGACATATTACTGTGTCCTATTTAAATTCTCCCTTCCACCTCTTGTTCCTGTAAGGCATTTAGCAAATCTGTTTGTGTAATTAAATTCCTGTACTATTATTACTTTATAGACTAATTTTACAGCATTGCTTAGCTTATTTAATACTTCCATATTAGTTTCACCATCCTCCACAGGAAAACCATTGTACATTATTATTTCTATGCCATATTCTTATAATTTTGTGACCTGAATGTAATCTCCTCATCTCTCAGTTATCCTCTTACTATCAAATCCTAAGTTGCCAATTTCATCAAAGACTTTGGTTGGTAACTATGCATTGAAAGTTCCTACCATTAGAACATAAAATTTTATCTCTCTTGAAAATTGTTTCTTTACTTCCATTATTCAAGGAGAATGGTTCAGAATATAAAAGATATGCTACCTAATCCTTACAGATGTGTTTACATACGTTTTACCTACCACATACTTTTGAGTCTTTCTTGAACAAGTTTAACTAAAATTTTGTGAAGCCCTGTGGGTACTTAATTACCATGGTGTCAAACCACGTGACTGACCAAGAGGGTGAAAGTTATTCTCTCCAATACTTTTTACCCAGACTAGCACCTCACAGGGGCCTAACTCACAAAAGGCAAAAGGGGAAAGGTAGTTTCCACTTTGTTCTGTAGAAATGTCACCGTTGTTCCTCTCAAAATACTCAAGCTACTACTGAGTAAGTCATCAAGGGAAGACACCAGGTCAGTCAGAATGGGTTAAATACTACTACTACTATTACTATAACTATAATATTTATTATTATTATTATTATTATTATTATTAGTGGTGGTTCTGAGCATTGAACCAAGGGGTGTTCTACCTCTGAGCTATACCCTCAGCTTTATTTTATTTTTTATTTTGAAACAGGTCCTCACTAAGTTTCTGAGGCTGGCTGCAAATCTCCTGGCTCAGCCTGCCAAGTACTGAAACTACAAGCATGTACCACCATAGGCTAAATTATGCTCAGTGACAATTCCAGATTTTCAGTGAGTGTGTGTGTTGGGGAGAGGGGAGGAAGCCAGAGGTACTGCACTACCAAGTTACATCCTTAGCCCATTTTATTGTTTCTTGTTTGTTTTGTTTTTTTTCTTGAGACAGGCTCTCACTAAGTTGCCCAGGCTGACTTGTCCTTGTGATCCTCCTGTCTCAACCTCTCAAGTAGCTAGGATTACAGGCATGTGTCACCAGATCTCTGTTTCAGTGACTTTTTGGTAGATCAAAAATGGCCACAATTTATTTTGCTGATTCTTGTTAAAGGGGGAAATCTGATTCCTTTTCTCTTTTTAGTCGAGACTGCCTTCAGTACCTTGTTTGGCCACTGGAATGTGGTAAAAAAACACATTCTCATATTTCTGAATCAAGGTTTTAAGAAGCAGTGCAGTTCCTATACATGTCTCTGGGAACTTTTACTGCAGAGAAAGTAAGTAGAACAGCCCTGAAAGTGCCATGCTGTAAGGAAGCCCAAGCTAGCCAAATGGAGAGCATGCAGGATCAGAGATGCCTGATCAGTTCCCAGCTGTTCATTCATTCTGAATCAGGGGCCAGATGTGAATGCAAAAGTCTTCAACTCCAGTCTTACCCTTCAAGCAGCTGTCATCATATGACACACACACACACACACACACACACACACACACACGCTCAGCTGAGTCCTTCCACCCCACAACCAAGAGAGATGAACGCTGGGATGGTTGCTTATGCAGCAATGGCTACCTTGAATAAGCTAGCATAATGAAAATTTATACCTATGTGAAGTCCATTGAGAACCACGGAATGATCCAGGACACCTGTTCTCTAGGAGGCAGCTTGGTAATTCAGGCTACCTGGCTACAATGTGAACTACCTGACTGAGGATGAGTACTGTTCACTAGGAGGATCGCAGGTTGGAGGACAGCCTCGCCAACATAGTGAGACTTTCAACAACCTAGGAGACCCTGCTTCCAAACAAATCAACCAACCAACCAACTAACAAACAAAAGGGACTGGGGGTGTAATTTGGAGGTAGAATGTTCCTGGGTTCAATACCTAGTACCACACACATACACACACAATATTTATATATACAACTTTTATATATAATTTAATATATTCATGTAATATATACTTTTAAACCCAAAATTATATAATTACATCCTCTAGTTTCATCACTATCCCCAATTAGGCTGCGATGCTTCAATGTCCACATGTGAAGAGCACTTCATGTTCCTTCTTTCAGTAAGAAGCTCACCATGTCCCTCCATTTTTCATCAACCATAAGACTCCTTCGCTTTCATTGCCGTTGTTCTTGCTACTACTGAAGAAAGGGTGGATTTTCAAATGATTGGCCACGTTTCTGTTTAGAGAAACCCACACACACCGACCCTGGCAGTGCGCGCCCTATCTTCCACCACCAGGATCCTCTGTTTATTTTCGGAGCTCCTGTCCTGAAGAAAGGCCGGCCGTTGCCGTGGCAACCGACGCCCGGGGCAACCGCAGGGCGGGGCCGCGCGGAGGGGGCGTGGCTTCGCGACGCAGGCCGATAAGAGGCGGCGCGCGCCAGCTCGCGCTACGATCGAGGTCCGTGCGCGGCCGGTGGAGGCGGGGCGGCTCGGCGTCAGCTCCCACCGTCCGGAAAGGCCCCGGCCGGGCGGGCAGGCCACAGGCCAGGCCCCGCCGCCTTCGGGCACGGCCCCTCGGAGGAGCGCCGCTCCACGCCGGACATGGCGGGCGGGCGCCGCGGCCCGCTGCTGACGGCGCTTCTGGCCGCCTGGGTCGCTGCGGCGGTGGCGACCGAGGGCCCCGAGCAGGCCGCGCCACCGGCGGAGCCCAGCCGGGTCCAGCCCATGACCGCCTCCAACTGGACGCTGGTGATGGAGGGCGAGTGGATGCTGAAATTGTGAGTGTGCCCGCCCGCCCCGGCTGCCACATTGTCCCGAGGGCGCTGCCCTCCGGAGCCCGTGCGGTCCGCCGCGGTTCTGCCCCACTAGGCTGGACCTGGGGCCCCAGACCCGACACCCCCTACCTGCGACCTGCGGCGCCGGCCCAGGCGCTCAGTGTGCGCGTGCGCGGGCCCGACCCCCGCGGGGGAATCTGCAGAGGGAAGGCAGCCGCACCTGACTCAAACCTGAGAGGATAGTGTTTCAGGGATGGAATAGGCAGCAGCCTACAGAAGGAGATAGGAGGGAGGGAATGCAAGAAAACCGTGAGCTCCTAGGGAGAAATATGCATGTACAGGAGAAAGAACAGTAATTCAGCGGCCTGAGTGCAGTATGAACACCAAGCACAGGCTAGTTAAGTTATGTGTTGAATAAATTATTGCAGAACTGTGAGAGGCAGACCAGTTTGTCCAGATATCTTAGTCTTTTTATTTTGAAGACCTTAAGATGTCACTATGAAAATAAAACATAAGCATGGGCGCCTTTTTAAAGTTTTACAATAAGATTACGAATAAATGCTGATATTTGTTAGGGTTTTTAGAGGTAGGACTTTTGCGTAGATATAATTGTGCTGATGTCATAAAGAAAAGGTCATTGACAGATTGTCCCCTTTAAACAATAGAAGTTAAACGGTGGATAGATAGTTCTCTTGCTTGAAGGGGTGGGAAATGGTATTTTTTAATTAGAAGAAGGCAAAGAATTTGTTGAATGTAGCTTAAAGTTAACTTTGAAAAGCCGGGTATGGTGGCTTTTGTAATCCCAGTACTTGGGAGACTGAGATAGGATAGTAGATTCAGAGTCAGCCTCGGCAATTTAGTGAGACCCTGTTTCATAATAACTGCAATAGGACTATGGACGTGGGAGTGTAGCTCATAGGGTAAAATGCCCCTGGGTGGTTCAATCCCCAGTACTGCCAACCCCCCCCCCCAAACAAAACAAAACAAAAAAAAAGAAAAAGAAAAAAATTATTTATTTTTTTGGTCAGGAAGTGGATCATTTGAAAGAAGACTTGAGGTTGCCAGGGTACAGTTGTCTGAATAGGCTTGAAAGACCATCATCTTGGGCTTGCATGGAAAATAGAATGGAGAAATAATTGCTGAGACCACATCTCTGTACACTGTGGTTTCAGGCATTATAAAAGTTTGTTCATTTATATTTGATAACTTTTCATTAAGAATTTAAACACTCTCAAAGTAGGATCTTTATCCAAGAGCAAATTTTGATCCTTTCAATTTAGATAGCAAGCAGATGCCTATGGAGTGAAAACCTCAGCATGAGATCAAGGCCAAAGGTTGTGTCACTTAACAAATGGCTTTGCTCAAAGAACATACTGCTATCATTCCTTCAAATAGACATTTAACTTTTGATTCAAAGGAGATATTTAGACCCCAAAATGAAATGCCCCTGTTATAATAAATCAGCAAAACTACTAAAGAAAGCTACAGACATCAACAACTTACTAACCTCTTAGCTACTTTGGATGGAAGTAAGGACATCATATTCCACTTACAAGGGAAGTTTTTAAGCTAAGCAGAGCTTTATGTTAGGACTGTTTTGTTTGTAATAATTGTAAGAACTTTAGAGAAACTATGCATTTCATTAACAAATACAACAGAAAGTTCTTTCTTTCATTAAGTTCTTACGTGTAGTTTTTCCACTTGTCAGTTTTCTGATTAAAACTGAGTTTATGTCTGTGTATGATAATAGTCAAATCAGGCTTCATATTTAATGACATCAGCTCCTTTATGGTTCCTTCCTCTATGCTTTTTTTTTTTTTTAAGTAAAATAACTAAGAACACTAAAAGTATGAAGTATAAGCCCCAATAAGCTTCTAAATGTGGCAGCTAACAACTCTTGTGTTTGGCTATGGTGATGGTTCAGATTTTACCTTTTATAAGTGTATAAGCCTTAGATGATAGAACCAGTTACTGTAAACTTGGCCTGTGATGCGAGAGTCTTGTAACCTGGAAGTAAGCTGTGTGGACATGTGAGATCGTTTTAGCAGAAGTTCTCTTTTCATCAAGTCTCCTTTGGAATAGGATAGGAAGTGAGGTTGGAAAGGAAAGGACTTTAGCTGTTATATCCAACTTCTTTTCTTATATACTTTTGTTGTTTTGTTGATGGAGATTGATTCCCAGCTATTTCATTTTATGTTCTATTTTGAAGTAGCTAAGTTGCTGAGCCTGGCCTAGAACCTGCAATCCTCCTGTCTCCCTCCCAAGTCCTGGGATGACAGCTGTGCCAAGCTTTTTTTTTTTTTTTTTTTTTTTTGTACTTTTATTGTTGCAATGTAATTATACATCATTGTGAGATTCAGAGTGATATATACATATATGTGCTTGGTGTACATCCAACTTCTGTGTGCATACCAGAACCTACTTCAGAAGTGCTCCCTCTGAAGAAATACTGTACTCTTGTCTATTTTTAATCTTTTTTTCTGTTTTAGTAGCTGATACTCCTTCTTTTCCCTTTGAAAAAAATCCAACACTTTAAAAAATATAAAATTACTATATTCTCAATACTACCTTGGTCCTACTTTAAATTTTTAAGAATTCAAACAGTATCAGCTTTTTTCCTCCTGACATATATGAGAGAAAACCAAATTATGTTTATGCTACCTCCCGTGGCAATGCTTTGTTCAGGTGAACTGGTCTTACAATCAGATTATTAGGGATATGTAGATAATATCTTTAAATTTTCTAAAGAAGCAAGTTAGGAAGCTTTCTGATAATATTAACAATTTAAGCATCACTTTGAATGACGGTTCTTTAATTGTTTGTTCCTTACATGCTGCCTTTTTTCTGGGAATCTGTTCTTTTATATCTCATGCCACACAAAGCCCCTGTAATGCAATTCATGCTTATATTGGAATTGATAATTTAATTTAGTTCGAAGGGCCTAGCAATATTTGGCAGCTCTGAAACATAAAAAGCTCTTATTACAGAATTTAATCTGTTAGATTTTCTTTCTCAAACAGCTAAGTTTTGGCACCCTTGCAATTGAATTTCCAGTTTTAAAAAAGCAATTCTGTGTTAAAGGGAAATATCCATTAGAAATCTGCAAAATTATTCCATTGCTACTTAATTTTCTTTAGTGCTGTGGTCTTATTTTGTACTTAGCTCAGTTTTCCCTTCTTGTTTACTTTCATATCATAGCTTTATAATGTTTACCCATTTTTGCTATGTCACTGTAATTGGCTTGCTGTGCATTTTTTTTTTTCTTTGTGGTGCTGGGGTTTGAACCCAGGGGCATTCTACCTCTGAGTACACCCCCAGACCAATTTTTATTTCTTATTTGGAGAAAGGGTCTCACTGGGTCGATGAGAGCCTCACTAAATTGTTGAGTCTGTCCTTGAACCTGAGATCCTCCTGTCTGAGCCTCCCAAGTACTCAGATTACAAGCATGTACCACCAAGCCCGGCTGCTGTGCTTTTTTAAAAAATATCTCCTGATGCTTATTTTCTGTATTTCCATTGTTTTCTACTATCCTTCCTTCAGTTGATTTGCAACTTTTTGCTATTTTAAACACTTGTTTGACTCCCATTATGCCAGTCCTTGAGAATACTACTTTTGTTCTTTTGAAACACAGAAGTATGCAATGTGATACATTCTGTGTGCTGTTCTGGTGGCTTTTCTCTCCCAAATAAATAAGTAGATATCCCAATAGTTTAATTTTGACCTTTGTACCTTTAAACTAACATCTAAAGAAAAAATAAATCTTTTAATTAATTTACTTCCATAAAGCATATTTGCTTTTATAAAACACTATTTTTTTCTGATTTCATTCATGGGCTGTTTGTTTTTAAACTGAGGTTAGATACAAGGTGACGGAGCAAAGCCTCATTCATTTCTCTAAGATCCCTGGATTTAGGTATTCTCCTTCTTAGACCTATAGGACGTGTGTTGAATATCATCGCCATAAATTGCCTGTGTCAAATAATTATACTTTCCTGCAGTTTGTTAGATTGTCTTGACTTGTTGATAGAGTGTTTAAGAGATAGTCACTGAATTCTTGTTTTGTGCCGGGCTGGGGACTTGGGGAGGTGAAGATGAGTGAGCTACAACTTGATTTCAAGGGACAGGCATTCTACAGTGTCCTGAAGGAAATAAATGGGATAAGTAGCACTCATTTATTAAACGTTTGCTGAGAGCCCCCTCTGTGTTTGGCACTCATCAGTAGTTCTCAGTGGGGCACTATTGGCATTTTAGATTGGGTAGTTCTTGGGCTTATAGGGATGACTCACATGTTGCAGAACTTTTGGCCTCCCTGGCTTCTGCTCATTGCATTTTGTTTATATTTTTTTGTCCTCAGCATTATTTGGGAGGCTGAGACTGGAGGATCTGGGTTCACGGCCAGCCTTAGCTACCTAGTGAGGCACTCCGAAACTTAGACCCTGTTTCAAAATAAAGAATAAAAAATGGGGCTGGGGGTGTAGCTCAGAGGTAGAATGCCCCTGAGTTCAATCCCCAGTACTGAAAAATAAATAAATAAATAAAATATATTTTCTGAACTCCCACTTCCTGTGCACACTTCAGTGCCTCTAACTGAAAAGCACTGCCCTAGCTGTTGTTACAGGTATTTAAAAACATGCAAAAGGGAACTTAGAAACTAATGTAGAAGTATTTGATTTTGGATTATTTCCACAAAGGGTTTTAAGCCTCATTAACACTTACCATCCACATCACCTCCTATATCCTCCCCTCTTCCTCACTGCAGTCACAGTAAACAGTTACATTGCTTACATTACATACTACATTGCTGATCATTCCAGCATTCTTGTTAATGTTGTCTTTCTCATTTTTACCAACTAAGAGCGGATGAAACTTGAAAACATTCTGGCTTTGGCCAAACTCGGATCTTTAGTGGGTGGTGGGAAGTCAGAACCAGAGTGCAGGCCTGAGCTTTGCAGTCAGTTTCCAGTACAGTCCAGGAAGGTAGTCCAGTAGCCCAGAGGAAGGCACAGAGCCTGCCGACTCTTGCTCAGGCTCTCAGATGGCCAGCACCCTGCCCACGTGGTGGAAGCCCTGTTCCTCCAGGATTCAGAGGCCCTCCATGTTTTTACTGTCTCTGAAGTTTCTGCAAATGAAGACCATTATTGCCATGTGATGCTTTCACCATGTAAATAGTTTCCCTGCCTTCCCTATATCCCAACCCCTTGAGAACATTCTTTCTTACTGTGCCCTGTTCAGTGAGTTCATGTAATAAAATAATCAAGGTCCTTACTTCCATCAGAACTTCAGTGTACAAAGTACATGAATGCTAACCTGTTCAATTTGGTTCCCCTAGAAATGGTTAAAATCATTGAAGTCATAGCTAAGTTGGTATAATTTAACAGCATTTTGGCTATCTGAAATATATTTCAAATGTGTTTATGACGCTTACTGATTTTACTTATCACTGTGAGCTGCAAAAAGTTTAAATAGAAAAAAATACTGGTTTACATTTTCCAGAACTATAATGATAATAATTCCCCATGAAGGCTCTTAAATCAAAGAAGGATTAATTTATGTGCAAGAGACAAGTTTATGGCAGGTCAGATCTTTTATAATTCTTAGGAAAGGACTGATACTGTGAACTAGTTGTTTTATTTATTTATTTTATTTTATGCTACTGGGGATTGAACCTAGGGGTATTCTACTCCATCCATTTTTTTAATTATTATTTATTTTGAGATAGGGTTTCACTAACTTGCCCAGGCTGGCCTAGAACTTGTGATCCTAGTGCCCCAGCCTCCCAAGTAGCTGGGATTACAGGTGTGTGCCACTGTGTCTGGCTCCCAGTTTTTAATTTAAAAACTTTTTTTCATTGGTGCATTGTAATCATACATCTTAATAAGGTACAAACTGGTAGAGGCATTCATGCACACAGCACTCACTTAACCCTTCCCCAATTCCCACCCCATTCCCTCCCCACTCCCTACTTCTCAAGTTAGGCTGAGTGATTGACTTTGATGTGTTTGTGAATGTACATCATGCAAATTAGGGAATTTCCCTCTTCCCCCTTCCATCACCTTCAGTTAGGTTGCCTTCTTTGCTCATCTAAGATCTCTCATTCTTTAATCTATGAGAAAATTGTCAAATACTTAGAGACATATGATTGCAAATGCTTAAATTCCAGAGACAGCTTGGAGTGCCATCTTCTTGTCATTCATTGGCAAATCAGTTTGTCTTATGCTTTGGCTACTTGGACATTTGTCACTTAAGAGAGATTAATTCTGTTGCTCCTCAGTTGAAAAGATGCAGAATCACTTGTCTTTGCGGCTCAGAACATTAGTACTGGCTGACTGCAGATATATCCATTTTACTCTGGAAATGTTCTAGAGTATTAGAGTAAGTCTACAAGATACTGCCTTTTGTAATGTCTCAAATTTTCTTTTTTTAAAATTTTATCCATTTTTTATTGGTGCATTGTAATCATACATCTTAATGAGGTACAAGCTGGTAGAGGCATATGTGCACACAGCATTCATTTAACCCTTCCCCAATTCCCACCCTATTCCCTCCCTCTCATGTTCAGTTTAGTGATTGAGTTTGATTGTGAATGTCCATCCTGTGCATTAGGGTGTTTCCCTCTCCTTCCCTCCCATCACCTTCAGTTAGGTCGCCTTCTTTACTCATCTAAGATTTCTCCTTCTTCCTCTAGAGTCCCTTCTGTGACCTACTTTCTCCCTAGCTTCTGCATATTAAGGAGAGCATCCGATATTTTACTTTTTGTGACTGACTAATCTCATTTAGCATAATGTTTTCCAGTTCCATCCATTTTCCTGCAAATGACATGTTTTTGTTCTTCTTTATGGCTGAATAAAATTCCATTGTGTACATATCCCATAGTTTTGTAATCCATTCATCTCTTGATGGACATCTTGGCTGGTTCCATAGTTTGGCAATTGTGAAGTGTGCGGCTATAAACATAGATATATATGCATCAGTCTGGTAGTTTGGTTTCCATTCTTTTGGGTAGATACCTAGAAGTGGTATTGCTGGATCATATGGTAGGTTCATTCCCATTTGTCTGAGGATCTTCTTTACTGTTTTCCAAAGTGGTTGCACTAATTTGCAGTCCCACCAAAAATATATTAGGGCTCCCGCATTGCAACACACTCCCCAGCATTTGTTGTCATTTGTGTTTTTAATGATTGCCATTCTAATTGGGGTTAGGTGAAATCTCAAAGTAGTTTTGATTTGCATCTCTCTGATTGCTACAATAATGTTGAACATTTTTTATACATTTTTTGGCCATTTGTATTTCTTCTTTTGTGAAGTGTCTATTTAGTTCACTTGCCCATTTTTTTGATTGAGTTGTTTTCTTAGCAATGAGTTTCTTGAGTTCTCTGTATATTCTAGATATTAGTCCTCTATCGGAGGAGTAGTTGTCAAAAATTTTTTCCCATTCTGTTGCCTCTTTGTTGAGGTTTTTAATAGTTTCCTTTGCTTCACAGGAGCTCTTCAGTTTAATGCAATCCCATGTATTGATCTTCCTTTGAATTTCTTGTGCCTTTGGGGTCTTGTTGAAAAAAAAAATTTAAATAATATAAATGAAGATCATGTTCAATCCTTTCTGATGATTTTTGTTTATGCATATGTACATAAATTATATGTGTGTATACACACACACACACACACACACACACGCACACACACACACATAGAGAGAGAGAGGAGAGATGAGACAGTGAAGGTCATATGATTTATCCTTGTATGCATTTTTACCCCGTAGGTATTTTATTGATAATAGGTTCTAAATTCTTACTTAGATTATTGTCCTTTAGATATAAAAGAATACTAATAATTTTAAAAGCTGAAGCAAGTGGACTAATTCCCACACTTACTCAGAGGTGGCTTATCTTCACTATTGAAAGAATATGTAGGTGCATTCCAACACAACCAGCTCTGAGTAAATCTCAGAAATAGTGGCATTGATAACGCCACAGACCAGTGGATAGCAGCAACATAGAAAATTCAGTAGTTAAAATTACTTTAGTGGTATGTCTGAGGATGTGTCGTAATTGTGTATCTGAAGGTCAGTTTCACCAAAACACCAATTTATATAATATCCTGGCTGGAGGTTAAGGACTGTGATTTTTTTAAAATTATGAAGTTTGCATGACAATAATTACTGGTGTAGCACATGTATGCAAAGACAGTGACCAAGGGGAACGGAGCAAAGAGCCTCTAAAGTCCATTGCATTATACTTGAAGATTTCTTCCTTATTTTTGGCACATTTTTTCTTGTGCTTCTTCTCTTTTTCCTCTGAGTGTTGATTTTTTCTTTTAATCACATAAATACCTCCATGTAGATTCTTGCTCTGAGCAATCTTAGATGGTCTTTAGATGACCATAATCAAGTCTGTAAACCCGCTTTATCTCTTCGACAGTGAGGTTGTAAGGCTCAAATGAGCTCAGGTATTGTAAAAGTGTCTTAGAAACCAAGCAGAATATTACAAGTCAAATGTAATTTGTGTTGATTGTTCTTATAGAATGCTTGTTTTGCATGTTCCATTGAATCTTCCAGTAACCTTCTAAGGGAGCTACTGTTACCCCATTTTACAGCTGAAGGAGCTGAGGTGACTCACATGGGAGAGTCACAGTTGGTCTTTCTGATTCCTGTGGCAGGACCCTTATCCAATGTCCTGAAATGCCTATTGAAATTTACTGAATAATTCAGTGTTCCTTATTTTCTAGTTTGCTGACTGCCTAAATCTTATCTGCCATTTGGATATTTAGAAGACATATAGAAAATAACTTTTCTCCGGTGAATATAATTTTTGCCAAACATCATACATTTGTTTATCCAGCATATATTTATAGAATACCTACTTTGCAGCAGGAATATACTTTGCACTGGAAATAGAGAAATAAAAAAAAAAAAATCCATGTTCAAAGATGTCAGTAGATTGTTCTTGTGTTCACGTCTCCTGGATCTCAGAGCTGTAATGGAAGACAATGACCCTGTGGAGTGATTTGGGGGTTGGCTGTAACAGTCTTTTCTGGAGATGTAGTTAAGAGGGTGAACATCTGAGTTCTGCCAAGTCTTGTTGCTTCTGGGCCCTTCTGGAGAGAGAAATGCATGTCTTGACTGCATGCAGTCTTTTTCTTCTGTGTGCTGCCTAAACTTCAGTACTTTTCCTAAGGTAAATGGATCCTTTCTTCTAGTCTTGGCTTTTATCATCCCTACCTCACCTTTTTTATAATGTGAAAGATCAAAATCTTGCCTTAATTTACTTTTTTTCTGTTGTTGTTATTCAAAGTTTATGTATATCATTACATCAGTTGTTTGCATGGTACTTGTATGTGTGCCTTTGCACAGTTGATGACTTTAAAAGAACTTACAAATGGTGATCTGACATCCCTTCTGTAACTTTGCTACAGAATCTGGTGAGTTTACCACTTTTCCACTTTACTGGTGCCTGTCTATGTGTGTGTGCATTTTGTTTGTTTTGCGGGGGGCAGGCTTTCTTTCCTACCCTCTTTTCCCTACTTCTATCTTCCTAATAAGTTGAAGGAATTCACAGTGTTTACAGTGCTCAGCCTGCTTTCTACAACTTGCTATATCTCTTTAATCAAGTCTTTAAAAAATTGTGATTTTTAAACAGATATGAAAATGGAGTAAACCCCTCTCTTACCCATTATTGGAGTTCAACAGCTGTCATTACATTGCCAGCTTTGTTTCATCTATACTTCCTGCCTTGTGCCCCTTGTTTGTCATTTATATAAGATCCACTCTTTCTTTATATGTGAGCAATTTAATGACAGCAAGTCTTTTTTTATGTCTATTTCATTTATTTCCTCAATATTTTGACTTGCATTAAGGATTTTTCTTAAGTAGATTTTAAAAAGCTGTTGGTGGCATCCTGAGCTATTATTCAAAGCTTGCCTGATTTTTGTTTGTTTGCATGTTTGTTTTCTGGAGTATCTGGTTCTATTTTATGAGCATTGATTATTTTATTTACTGCTTTTTGGGCATTATTAAGCAAAACCAAATGTTTCTCCATTTGTTCCAATATTTTTGTGACATTCTGTAAATGTTAATTTTCCTTTTAATTGTGTCATTAGTATTTTGAAATGGATTTTCAGCATATGGTATTGTTTGTCCACAATATTTTATATTAAACTACCAGCTCTGTAAGTCTCTATAAGGCTTATTTGATAGAATTTATTCTAATTTCAAATATCTTTCTGTATTAGTTTCCTTGGAACGTTTTGACAAATTACCACAAACTGGGTAGCTTTAACAGTAGAATTTATTTTTCTCAGGTTCTGAAGGTCCAGAGTCCAAGATCAAGGTGCAGTAGGGTTGTGCCCACTAGAGGCTATACGGAAGCATCTGTTCTGTGCCTCACTCCTTGTTTCTGGTGGCAGCTGGCATCCGTTGGTGCTCCGGTGTTCTTCAGCCTGTAGTCGCACTACTCCAGTCTCTACTTGCATATTTCACGTGGCTTCTGCCCATATCTCTTTGTCACAACTCCTTCTCCTTTCTCTTGAAAGAACTATTATTGGATTTCGATCCATCTTAAATCAGATGATCTCATTCCAGGATCCTTAATTTAATTATATGTGCAAAGACTCCCTTCTTCAAATAAAGTCACATTCACAGGTGCCAAGGCTAGGACTTGGATATATCTTTTTAGGGGATATTATTCAATCCACTACATTTTCTAAGCAGTAACCTTCTTTGGATTTTAATTTTAACATTTGCAGATTAAACCCTGAGAAAAGTTTGGAGGGTCATGATGTGAGTCTTTAATGATGCTTTCCAGGACATGGGAAGGCAAGGTGAAGCTACTATCATACGCTCCCAGTTCTTTTCTCCTTGATTCCATTTTGCCCTTCTTTGATCCCTTATCAACAGAGCTACAACTTTAGATTTTTCTAAAATGTGAATCTGATCATAATTCTTTCACCACTTTGGGGCATATATTGGAGCTTCTAGTAAAGTTTTAACTCCTTATACAATTTTTTTTAAAGGCCACGGATGTTATCTTTACCTTGCTCTCTCAGTCATCGGGAACATTCCTTCACCTCTCCTTGGCTGATATTCCTGCTTTACATCTTAGAGCAGGTGTTTGTTCCTTGTGAGCCTTTCTGAGATATCCCCGCTCCTCAGTGCTCCAGACTCAGTCATTAGCATTGTTGCTTGTGCTGTATTTACTCTTGGGCATATCTCTGTTCATCTCCAGATTGTATAAGCCACAAGGAAAAGAGGCACTGAGTCTGTTCCTTTTACTGTTGCCGCCTCAGCTTCTAGCAGAGTACTTAATGTTTATTGAATGAAAGTAAATGTGACAGGCAGGGTACTGGCTTGAAGGCCTATGTATTTTTCTCCTCTTCTGTGTAAGAAAGTATAACATAGGTTAACCTACAGCTTCTCCTTTTCTTCTTGGATTGCATCAAAACTGCCGCCGATGTTTGGTTGTTTGGAAACGTGCTTGAGAACGCACTAATAATAGATCTTCTGGTCTCTATTCCTCAGATCTGTAGCTTTGATGAATCTGAAACTGATTTGCCTAATATAGGGGCTCCCTCATGAAAATTGCCCTCCTTTACTGGGACATTCAAAACTGTTCACCCTTGGGGTTCAAAGGGACAAAATTTGGTTCAATTATAATAATAACATGAAAATATCGTTATATATTACAATAATTCCTGAACATATTCTCAGATGTTGGCTATTTTTCCCTATAAAGTTGATATTCAAATATTAAACCTTAAGGGGAAAATATGCTTCTGCTTTTCTATATCAAATGACTTTGGAAAAGCTTGCTTTTGTACTTCTCTTTAGCTAAAAATTTATTTTTACATTTAAATATTCTATTTCTCTATTTTGTTTTACAGATTTGTGTCCCATGTTTGTACTGATTAGCTATTCTTCTCTTACAGTTATGCCCCGTGGTGTCCTTCCTGCCAGCAGACTGATTCTGAATGGGAGGCTTTTGCAAAGAATGGTGAAACACTTCAGATCAGTGTGGGGAAGGTAGATGTCATTCAAGAACCAGGTACAATCAACGCTGAACATTAAATGCAAAAGCTTAACTTTTTATTTTGAAAATTTTCAAGCATATAGAAAAGTTGAAAGACTAGGATATTGATTACCCAAGAACTGAACACCTTGAATCAGCAGATTACATTTTGTTATATCTGAATCTGTCTATATACGTGTGTGCTTACACACACATAAGTGCATATATATTTTGTATTTTTAATTTTTATTTTTTGCTGAAACATTGAGAATAAGTTGTAGACATCATGGTGATCCACCCCTTGATTCCTTAGCATGTTAAAATCTTCCTGATTATTTCTCATGGGACTTTCTGTAGTTTATGGTCCACTCAAGGATTACAGATCGCATTTGATTGTTGTGTGTTTTTAGTCTCTTTCAATCCAGAATTGTCCCCCTTTTTCCTATTACATTGAGATTCTGAAGAAAACAGGCCAGGATTTTCCTAGGTATTTCCTTATGGTGACATTTAACTTATTTTCATTTTTTATATTCTTATTTATTTTTTGTTTACAAATGAAGTTTGATCTAGAGGGACAATTTAATTCAGATTAGACTTTTATGGCAAGAATAATTTATAGGTGATACTATTATATATTGTACTTCATCAGAAGGCACATATTGCCACTATTAGTGAGGTTAAATTTGAGCACTTGGTTAAGGTGCTGACACTAAATATCTAAATTATTAAGAAATAACTCCACTTTGTCTTTAGTAGGTAATGAGTGAAATGATACTTTGGGGTTTTATGATCCATAAGGATCTTGCCTAAGTCAGTGGGTTCCAGAATGGTGAATATCTAAATCTGCCCATTGCATCTATATTTTCTGTGAGTGCTATAATTTTTTAAGAAAACAAATACTTTTACCCCAAATAGTAAACGAAGAGGAGCCTGTTTTAAATTTTGAAAAGATAATACACAATAAATTTGTATTTGTATTTTAAAAATAACTGTTATATATAAGTTGAGAAGAAAAGTTGGTTTTATGATCTAAATCTAAAATGTGGCTATTTTCAGATTTCATGTCATGTTTTTCTGTTGAAATTCAATTTGTAGCTACTGTGTCTCTTTTTTTTTTTTTTTTTTTTTCGGTACTGGGGATTGAACTCAGGGGCATTCTACC
The DNA here is from genome assembly GCA_004027655.1 of Graphiurus murinus. Classification (NCBI taxonomy): domain Eukaryota; kingdom Metazoa; phylum Chordata; class Mammalia; order Rodentia; family Gliridae; genus Graphiurus; species Graphiurus murinus. The sequence continues at coordinate 19,880 of PVLC010022714.1, forward strand.
TCCGAGCTACACCTCTAGCCCTATTTTTTTTTTTTTATTCTTTATTTTGAAACCGAGTCTCACTAAGTTGCGGAGTGCCTCACTAAGCAGCTGAGGCTGGCCGCGAACCCGGATCCTCCTGTCTCAGCCTCCCGAATGCTGGGATTACAAGCGTGTGCCACCACGCCCGGCTTACTGTGTCTCTTTATAAGGGAAAAAAGAAGGTAGGCATGGAAGAGTAGCCATTCACCTTTCTGTAATAACTATGAATTCAACAAATATGGAGTAATGAGTACCAATTACTTGGACAACAAAATGAATGCTATGTTAAGATGGATGTGTGGACAGACCCCTGGAGAGAGATCTCTATTAAAGCCATGTCTCCTAGAGTCTCTACCTCGTAAGCATCTAAAACAAAGCCACCTCTTTCCATTTTCTACTTAGCGATGAACAGTTACAGTCATTAGTTCATGGTTTTTGGCTGTTATAATGAGTTATTCTATTTGGAGACCAAATCATTTAATTACATTTTTGTTGAGCACTTGTTTTTATTTTAGTAGTTTGAGTCTGGTGACAGCTGGCTTAAGATTTGTTAATTACTGGGCACCAGACACATTTTATGATGAGTTTCTTAAAAATGCAACCTACCTATTCACATTTCAGTCATTTGGTATCCTGTTGTAAATTTGTTGCATGGAAGGAGCTATGGAGGAAAATAAGATAGGGTAAAAATGTAAAAAAATAATCTGAGATACTTCTTTTTTGATAGGATGGCCAGGGAAGGACTGTGTAAACAGAGGTCTTCATCAATAAGTATTGTGGGAGAAGCATTTCAGGCAGAGCAAACACCATGTGTAGGTGGAAGTACACTCAGCTTGAGAGACTGTGGTGGCCAGTGAAGTACTCAAGGTGAATGGGATGGAGAGGCAGCTAGGGGCCAGACTCTGTATAGTCCTTTTGGCCCTGACAAAGAGTCTAGATTCTATATGAAGTATAAGAAGAAAACTACTAGAAGGGTTGAGTAGGGGGTAACACAACACGGCTTATGTTTTAAAAGAATTCCTTTGGCTGCTGTGTGAAAAAGTTGTCTTCAGGGGTCAGAAATGGAAGCAGGGAGAACATTAGGACTGATGCAAGCCTAGAGTTGAGAAGGTGATGTCTTAGACTAGTAGCCATCATGGTTAAGTGGTTGCATTTGAGACTAGGATCCTGGTAGATCGGTTGTAGGATCTGGGTGGTGTGAAGAGGGGAGATGGAGAAGGCTGAAGGCTGAGGAGGAGCAGGTTTGAGCCGGGGTTAAATTCTGAGTGTTAAAATAGATATCCAGATAGAGTTGAACTAAAGAGATAAAGTCTCATCAGTGCAGAGGTTTGAAGCTAGGGGAACAATTGAGATAACCTAGGGAGTGTGTGCTAGAGGAATGTGAACTGGGACCCTCCAACGTTTTGAACAAAAGAAGTTGGAGCTGAGTGTGGTGGCGCATACCTGGAATCCCAGTACTTGGAGACTGAGACAGGAGGATCACAGGTTCCAGCCTCAGCCATTTAGTGAAACTTACAGCAATCAGGAAGGAAGGGAGGGACAAGACTGGGGCTTTAGCTCAGAGGTAGAATGACCCTGGGTTCAATCCACATTACCACCAAAAAAAAGAAGAAGGAGTTGGCACACAGGAGGAGTAGTAGCCAGTTAGGTAAGAGAGGGGAAAGGTAGGAAAGTACAGAAGCCAAGTGAAGACAGGACATTTTATGTTGTGCCAATCTGGCAAGCTGCTAAAGCAGCTTGTCCTTATTCTTGGAAGCAACTTGACTATTTTTACAAAATGTAACCTGAAAAACCATTGAAATACTATTGATTTCCCCCCCACAGTTGAGCACTTTATTGGATATTTCTGTATACAAATTTCTATTTGGTTACAGATCTCCATTTCTATATCTTTCATCAAGACTGCTTTGCCACAGCAGTGCTAGTCAGGAATTATTTCATTTCTTTTCTCTACAAGTAACATTTGAAACAGGAATGGAATGAATGTCTAATGCTCATGCATAATCTTTAGCCTATAACTCCTCCATTGGTATATCTAATTAGAAATTCTTTTGTGTATTTTAAATAAATATTTCAGAATCATTAAAACGGGGCTTATAAATATGTGTTTCTATAGCTGAGATGTAGAAGTCAAGGAAAGGATGGGCCTCATATCAGGTTACAGTACTTTGCCTGTTTAATACTGCATAGATCAGGTGAGGTTTCAGTTGAGTTGTCTTTGCAAAATTAAATTTAATGAGTATGTATTTGAACCTTCTGTTCCATGCAGATGAGCTTAGTTATCAGGACAGGAAACAGCAGCTGCTCATACATCACCCATGGGTGATGGCTAGGTCACTATATTAGAAGGAAGCCAGACCTACCACAGCCAAGCATAGACACTGTGCTTCAACCAATTAATCCAGAAGCCATTTTTTTTTTCACTTTAAGTTGTGTTATATTTTTCATTTTGTAATTGTAAAAACTACTCTTTGTATTCTGCTATATTGGCACCTTCACTTCAATCTCAAAGGTAAGGTTTGTACCCCATTTTTTAGTTGTGTTTTCATTCTGCTACCGTCTTTGGTGATAGCTAGCTAACATTTAATAAGCATTTACCTTTGCCTGTAATTGTGTTATAGACATGTGTTTTAGCATAAAACTAAATAACCCTGTGAAGAATAGTCTTCCTCAGAAAACTGAGCCTCAGAGAGATTTAGTAATAAGACCAAATTAATAAATAGTAGAACAAAAGCTATTTCTTTGTTTCTTTTCTTTTTCTTTTTTTTTTTTCTTGGTGTACTGAGGATTGAACTGGGTATTCTACATCTATCTGAGCTACAGTCACAGCCCTTCTAATTTTTTGTTTTGAAGTAGGGTCTCACTGTGTTGCAGAGAGTCTTACTAAGTTACTTAGGCTGTCCTCGAGCCTGTGATTCTTCTGTCTGCCTCCCAAGTACTGGATTATAGGCCTGTTCACAACTATGCCCAGCTTGTTTTCTTAATATTGAACTTAATTTTGGTTTTGCATATCAAAACAAAACAGTTCCTTTCCATATTTTTTTTTCCTCTACGCTTTTTTTTTTTTTTTTGTATGTGTTTAAGGTAAGTTTTCTGATAAGTTAACTTTTTTTGATTTATGTCCTTTTTATGTTGTGCTACAGTCTTTGCTTTTAAAGCGGAAGTTGCTCTTAAAGTAGAAAAGGCATGAAGAAATTTGGGGAGGCTGTGGTCAAACTCAAACTTCATGTTTTTCATTTAAAGATTTAGGAGTATACTTGGATTCTTCTTTACTTTCTGAAACTCGCTGCAGTGAACCATTATATAGTCCTTGCAGTGGCTCCTTCCTTGCTATTGTAGTAATTTGCAAAATCCATTTTTCACTGATTGTTTTACAAACTCTGAAGCCTCAGATGGATCTTATCTGTTCCAAGTAAAGTATCCGTTGACACTTCCTAGCATCAAAATGACAATTTAGAACATATATTTGGAGCACTGAAATAACACCCAGGGCTTCCAGCCACTTAGAAGTGACATTAACTTAAGGTGAGTTTTCTATGGCATCAGGTCTGCAGGGGTTTTAGTAATGTGTTACAATCCAAGGACAACTTCTGCTGGTTTAGATCTTGTTGGTTTTCCTCAGTGACAGTGTATTGTTCCATTCAGCAAACCAAACTCATGCTTGAACTAGCTGCAACCCTGTTAATATTCCACATGGAGTTTCACTTGAATATATAGTAACAAAGAAGCATAGATGAAAGCAATCTTTAGTGATACAGGTGATTAACAGTGCTCTTTATTTTAAATGTATCTCATTGATGACCTTGAAAATTGGTACAGCAGCTGTGGAAAACAACACAATAATTCATATCAAGGGCCATAAAATTCATATATCCTTTAATCTAGCAATTTTAGGGAAAAATGTCCTATTATACTTTTTAGCATAAACAAGAAAGATACAGAAAAATTTCTGAGAATCTTACATGTTTATTTTTCTTATTTTCATTGTACTCATTGATTTTTATACATATATTAATTTGTATAGATCAAATTGTGTTTTGTAAAATAATGTGCAATATCCAAAGGACTTAAGATGAAATTAGTTTGTGTCTGTTACATCCTCTTACTTAATTGGAGATATAAATATAAACAATCATGTCAGCTATTTTATTGTATGTGATTTTTAAATCATTAATGTTACTGTTAGTCATAAAATCATTTAACGTTAAAATACAGTAAGACAGAAAATATGATGCCCACGTTTAATAAGAAAACTGAAGCCCAGAGTTTAAATTAACTGTCCAAGATGAAAAACTGTTAAGAGGCAGAAACGGAGTTTGGCTCCAGGCACAATTGGCTTCTTAATCTGGAAGGATGATTTTTGTGTAGTCTATAAATAAAAGTGTTTCAGGAAATTATTTCTGCTTATTTTAATGTATTTACTTATTTATTGCTATAGCCAATAGCCATCTGATGCTGTTTGAAGGATTCTAAAGAGCAAGTTAAAAAAATTGCTCTAAATGATACCTCGCATTTATTAGAAATCTCATTTATTTGGATAAAAATAAAATCTAAACACTAAGAGATGATGAGATAGTTGTTTATTTTGTTCATTCCATTAAAGACGATAAAATAAGTCATACTTCCCCAATGCTGTATCTCTCTAGATAAATTTTTAGGGTAGGCATAATAATCAATAGCTAGGGAAGAAGTGACATAGGATGCTGTTTGTAATGATTATTTTAAATCAAAAGCATATAATGATTTTTAAGCATTGCTAATACTAATACTTTCTCCCTTGACAATTAGGGTTGGAAATACTCTATCGGCTAGATGTCCTTACTCCCCCTTAGGGCAGAATTCCAAGCAGTGTCCTCAGACAGAGGTGTTTGTTAAAACCCTCAGTTGGCCTCTCCTGTCACTTGTGTTTTTGTAACTGACAATACAACTTTTTAAAAAATGTAGAAAGAAAAATGTATGAAGTAAATGTTTCTTTTTGTGACTTAGACTTTTATATCTCCCACAGTACTGTGCTTCTTTTTAAGTACCTTAGGGATGTTTTAATATTCAGTTGGTCTGATATGAGAAAAAACAGAATCCTTCTGTAAGACTCACCATTAATCAGTAAAATATGAGCCAGGCCTGGTGGCGCACGCCTGTAATCCAGTACTTGGAAGGCTGAGACTGGAGAATTGCAGGTTCGAGGTCAGCCTCAGCAACTTTGTGAGACCCTGTTTCAAAATAAGAAAATAAGAAGGTCCGGAGATGTAGCTCAGAGGTAGACTGCTCTGAGTTCAATCCCCAGTACCAAAAAAAAAAAAAAAAAAAAAAAAGGTGCGTGTATATGTGTGTGTGTCTGTAATATTGAATGTGAATTTAAATTATACAATGAGTAAAAGCAAATGCCTCATGTAATTAAAAGTAAAACTTCAGTATTTCAAATTCCAAGTGACCACAGAGCTCTACAATTTGAACAACTTGATTTTGAATATTCATGATTTTTTCCATATTGTTTTTACATGGGAAAGGTCAAAATTATGAGAAATGTCAAAATGATGTCTTAGAGCCAGGCGTGGTGGCTCAGGCTTGTAATCCCAGTACTTGGGAGGCTGAGACAGGAGGATCACAGGTTCAAAGCCAGCCTTAGCAACTTTGAGAGGCTCTCTACAACCTAGTGAGATCCTGTTTCAAAATAAGAAATAGAGCTAGGGGTGTAGCTCAGAGGTAAATTGTTCCTGGGTTCCATTCCCAGTACCACCAAAAAAAAAAAAAAAAAAAAAGTCTCAATCATTTTTTCATGATGAATCCTTTCACATTTCACATTCTTTCTTTTTTTATTCTTTTTTTTTGTTGTTGTTACTGGGACTGGAACCCAGGGCATTGGTGATACAAGACAAACACTACCACTGAGCTACATCCCAGCCCTTCTTTCCTTTTTTTCTTGATGCCCTCCTTCACTAGTATAATTTACTGCTAAACATGATTTATTTGTGTACAATTTAAGGGCAGGGTGTGTTCTCTGCTTCTAGTCTCATTCAGGCTTTTGTTGCTTGCCCTTGTTCTTGATATCATCCGTTGGTGATCATGATTGTGATCGCTTGATTTCATTGTTTTTCTCTGCCTCTGGACTAAAAGTTCTGTGAGAACAGACTACTAGTTTCAGCTCAGACGTGTGTCTTGTGCAGCTCTCACAGTTCCTGCAAAGGAGATTCTCAGTAAATATTTGCTGAATGACTAAGAGTTTTTTGTCTTTGCCTTTACATATAGGTAAGCATTTGATGTATATCTAGTGCTCAGTAAAAGTTGGCTAAGACAGCTGGGCGTGGTGGCGCACGCTTGTAATCCCAGCATTCGGGAGGCTGAGACCGGAGGATCCGGGTTCGCGGCCAGCCTCAGCTACCTAGTGAGGCACTCCGCAACTTAGTGAGACTCGGTTTCAAAATAAAGAATAAAAAATAGGACTGGGGGTATAGCTCGGAGGTAAAATGCCCCTGAGTTCAATCCCTGGTACTGCAAAAAAAAAAAAAAAAAAA
>PVLC010022715.1:0-10472 GCA_004027655.1 Graphiurus murinus
GCACGCTTGTAATCCCAGCATTCGGGAGGCTGAGACCGGAGGATCCGGGTTCGCGGCCAGCCTCAGCTACCTAGTGAGGCACTCCGCAACTTAGTGAGACTCGGTTTCAAAATAAAGAATAAAAAATAGGGCTGGGGGTATAGCTCGGAGGTAGAATGCCCCTGAGTTCAATCCCCAGTACCGCCAAAAAAAAACAAACAAACAAACAAAAAAAATGTCTTATTAAAAGGCAAGGTTTGTGGGAGTGTCAGTTGGTATAACTACTTTGTAAAACTATTTCACAGAATTTTTTTAAATTAAAAATATTCATATCCTGTGACCTAGCAATTCCACCTCCAGGTATATGCCTAACAAAAAAATCACATCTTAGTTCACTAAAATGCATGCACTAGAGTGTAGCAACACTATTTAAGATAGCCTAAAGCCAGGCATGGTGGCGCACGCTTGTAATCTCAGTACTTAGGAGGCTGAGACAGGAGGATCTCAGGTTCCTGGCCAGCCTCAGCAACTTAGTGAGGCCCTCTGCAAATTAATGAGGCCTTGTTTCAAAATATAAAATAAAATAAGGCTGTGTGTGTAGCTCAGAAATAGAATTCCCCTGGGTTCAATCCTCAGTATAGCAAAAATAAGTTAATAAATTAATTAAAATAAAAAATGCCAAGGGTGTAGCTCAGAGGTAGAATACCCCATGGTTCAACCTCCAGTAGCAAAAAAAAAGAGAGAGAAAGCAAGGCTGTGTTATCTGATTAATGTTAATAAAATTAGAAATTCATAAAACATTTAATTTACAATAGTATTAATAAAAACTCAGTCGGAAAAATATTTTAAGCCTTACTATCCTTTAAAAAAGTTAACAAAACTATATTCAGAGGTGTCTTCCTGACTCTTTATGATTAAAAAAGAATGCTTTTATCACAAGAAAGAAAGAGAAAACCAATAAAATGACTACTTAGGAAATTAACATAAAAATTAGTAGCTTTCTTTTAAACCACTATTAAACTGATAAAATGAAATGTAGAAAAAAGTCCATTGTCCATTAAGAATAGTAAAACAAGCCGGGTGTGGTGGCGCATGCTTGTAATCCCAGCATTTGGGAGGCTGAGACCGGAGGATCCGGGTTCGAGGCCAGCCTCAGCTACCTAGTGAGGCACTCCGCAACTTAGTGAGACCCGGTTTCGAAATAAAGAGTAAAAAATAGGGCTGGGGGTGTAGCTCAAAGGTAGAATGCCCCTGAGTTCAATCCCCAGTACCGCAAAAAAAAAAAAAGAATAGTAAAACAATAAACATAGAAGAAGCATTTACATAACAGGGACTATACAAAGAAAATTATAGAGGAAAATAAAAAAATGTGAAAAAAAATTGAGGCTAAAGTATAGCTCAGAGAAAGAAAGAGTATATATTTAGTATGTGGGAGATCCTGATTTCAATCCTCAGCACCAAAAAAAAATTATGCTTCTGAATGTAAAAACTATAAAGTCACCAATTTACCCCACATTAATTTGTAATGTAAGTGTAATCATATTACCAATTAAAAATTTCAAGTTGATAAAGCAATTTAAACATTTGTCTTAAACTGAGACTACTTGAGAAAATTATGAAGTTACAGGAATGAGGAAAGATATTGTCAACAGTTAAACATACCAGAGACTTCCATTTCTGACAGAAGATGGCAAACTCAATGTCTCAGCTACACAGTCTCCCTGAGGACAGCCAGAAAGGCTGAACAAAACAGAAGAATCATCTGCTCTGAGGCAGCAAGAGAGTGAAGTGCTGCTGGGTCCTTGTCCAGGGAAGCAGACGCCTGAGGAGGTGGACCCAAAATAGGATTAGCTCATTCCTCTGGGGATGCAGAGGGAGCAGGAGGCTGAGGATCTGGGAACTGGAGTTTAGGATTCACTAAGGGAGTAGGCCCTAGAAACCCCACTACTCTGGGTTGACCCCCCCAAAGAGCTACTTCCAAGGAAAATTAATAAACCAAAATACACAGGCCCGCACTGGGGAACGAAAGTTGACCTTCTGATTATTTTAGTTTCTCAACTCAATTACTCTTAGTGACCTCAAGCACTAGAAATATGAAAGAAGGAACATATCATTATCCAAGTTCTCTTTATTATTTTTATAAATAATTTTGCTAGTAAAATGTCTGGCACATCATGACAACCATGCACATAAGTTTATACAACATGAACACAAAACAGAAAAAACAAAGGACAATATAAACAGAACACAAGGGCTTCCAGTTTTAAAGTTTTCAGATTTTAAAATAACCATGTGTACTATCTTCAAAGAGATAAAAGAAAAATTGAAACTTTTGGCAGAAAACTGTAAACCTTTTATAAAATGGAAATTCTGGAACTTAAAATTCTAAAAACTGAAAAAAAAAATTTAAACTGAAATAAAGACTTAATAGATCAAGTTTAACAGCAGATTAAAGAAAAATTTAGTGTCCTGGAAGATTAGAAGAAAATTCCAGATTGAGGCACAGAGAGATGAAAAGAAAACAGAGGGGAGAAGAAAAGAGACATAGAGAATTCACAGGACAATCCTGGGTTCAAAGCCAGCCTCAGCAACTTGGTAAGGCTCCCAGCAACTTGTAAGACCCTGTTGAAATAGCCCAGAGGCAAAACACCCCTGATTTAATCCCCAATACTAGAGAGAGAGAGAGATTAAGAATTAACACAAATCATAGATAGATTCAAAGACCTCTAAAAGTTCAAAGTGGGATTTTTTTTTTTTTTTTTTTTTTTTGTGGTACTGGGAATTGAACTCAGGGGCATTCTACCTCTGAGCTATACCCCCAGCCCTATTTTTTATTCTTTATTTTGAAACCGAGTCTCACTAAGTTGCGGAGTGCCTCACTAGGTAGCTGAGGCTGGCCGCGAACCCGGATCCTCCAGTCTCAGCCTCCCGAATGCTAGGATTACAAGCGTGCGCCACCATGCCCGGCTTCAAAGTGGGATTTTTTTAAGGAAGAAGAGAAGGAAAAAAGGAGAAAAGAAAAAGAAAAAAGGAAAGAGAATTTAAATTCAAACTCAACACATCAAACTGACACTTGATTTCTCAATCAAAACCATGGAAGCCAAAAAACAGTGGAATATCTTTAAAGTACTGAAGAAAGACAGAAAAAAAAAAATGAACAGAATGCTCCAACCTAAAACTCTATAGACAGCAAAAATGTACTACTTTAAGAATAAAGGTCGAGCCAGGCATGGGGGCACACACTTGTAATCCCAGTACTTGGGAAGCTGAGACTGGAGGATCCGGGTTCGAGGCCAGCCTCAGCTGCTTAGTGAGGCCCTCCGCAACTTAGTGAGGCCCTGTTTCAAAATAAAGAATAAAAAATAGGCCGGGCATGGTGGCGCACGCTTGTAATCCCAGCATTCGGGAGGCTGAGACTGGAGGATCCGGGTTCGTGGCCAGCCTCAGCTACCTAGTGAGACACTCCGCAACTTAGTGAGACTCGGTTTCAAAATAAAGACTAAAAAATAGGGCTGGGGGTATAGCTCGGAGGTAGAATGCCCCTGAGTTCAATCCCCAGTTCTGCAAAAAAAAAAAAAAAAAAAAAGAATAAAAAATAGGGCTGGGGGTGTAGCTCGGAGGTAGAATCCCTTTGGGTTCCATCCCCAGTACTGAAAAAAAAAAAAAAAGAATAAAGGTCAAACAAGGAAATTTTTAAATAAACTAAAGTAATGTTTATCACTAGAAGCCCATGGCTAATGAAAGTTCTGAAGGTTCTTAGGGAAAGACAGAAGATGAAAAGTTGGAGACTCAGGGAGAGATGGAGAACAAGGGATATGGTAGCTGGGTGGGTAAACCTAAATGAACATTGATACAGAAAACAATAGAGACTTTCAGGGTTTAGATATATTTTATTTTTGTTTGTTTGTTTGTTTGTTTGTTTTGCGGTACTGGGGATTGAACTCAGGGGCATTCTACCTCCGAGCTATACCCCCAGCCCTACTTTTTATTCTTTATTTTGAAACCAAGTCTCACTAAGTTGCAGAGTGCCTCACTAAGTAGCTGAGGCTGGCTGCGAACCCGGATCCTCTGGTCTCAGCCTCCCAAATGCTGGGATTACAAGCGTGCGCCACCACGCCCGGCTTAGATATATTTTAAAAATCCCTAACAACAATGGCAAAAGGTTAGGTGACAGAGTAAATAGAAATAAAATATTTTAAGGTCCTTGGCCTGCCTGAAAAGAGGTAAAATTACCAATTCATATTAGACTTTGAAAAGTCAAAGACACATGCTGTTCTTATTAGGGTAATGACCTAGGTACCTAGGACACCACACACACACACACACACACACACACACACACACACACACACACAGCATAATTAAAAGGCACATAATTTCCAAGCTAATGGAGGGATAAATGGAATAATGAAAAATCTTGTCAATCTAAAAAATGGACAAGAAAGGAAAGGAACACAGAACAAGCTGAAGAAATAAGAAGGCATATTTAAACCCCCAAATATCACTAATTAACTAAATGTAAATAAGCAAAAATACCTTGATTAAAGACAAAGATGGTCAAACTGTATATATTAACATTTTTCCTGTGTTTAATTTGATGCTATGTTATTAGATATAGATTTATAGACACACACATCCTCAACTTCCTGAGTTTACAATATAAAGACACAAAAGAACAGATGAAAGTAAAAGAATGTGAAAAACCAATTCTCTAGGTATTTTCTTTTTCTTTCTTTTTTTTTTTTTTTTTTTGTGTGTGGTACTGGGGTTGAACTCAGGGGCATTCTACCTCCGAGCTACACCCCCAGCCCTATTTTTTATTCTTTATTTTGAAACAGGGTCTCACTAAGTTGTGGACTGCCTCACTAGGTAGCTGAGGCTGGCGGCGAACCCGGATCCTCCGGTCTCAGCCTCCCAAATGCTGGGATTACAAGCGTGCGCCCCCACGCCCGGCTTAGGTATTTTCTTATAGATAACTGATAAGTCTCTAGTGAGGATGAGTGTGTGTGTGTGTGTGTGTGTTACCAGGGATTGAACTCAGGGACATTCTACCTTTGAGCTACACCCTCAGCTCTACCTTACCTTTAATCTTGAAACAAGATCTTACTAAATTGCTGACGGTCTCATTAAGTTGCTGAGGCTGGCTGTGAACCTGTGATGCTCCTGTCTCAGCCTCCCAGGTATTGGTAATTACACGTGTGCACCACAGTGAAATGGGGAACAGCGAATGCCCGAAAGACAGGCGGTCTTGTTCAGAGTGGGGTGCCTGGCGGTGAGATACAGGGGTGGCAGTTAATGGCAGCGATCCAGTCTAGAGAATGACCACCGAGGTCCAGGGGTGAGGTGGAGGAGATAGCCAGGGCATTTCAAGGCACTGAGAGGCCAGGGTACCACAGTGATCATCACTGTGTAGGTTGAAGTCATCGGGAGTGAAGACAAGAGTGGTGTGGGAGAGACTGACCACTAGTGAGCTGGAGGCTGGAACGCTGGAGACAGGCAGGTAGCCCTGGGGTCCGCTCACAGCGCACCAAGGAGCTGCTGAGCTCGGGAGGTGGGGGGCCTGGGCTGGAAGCACCAACCTGGGCGGGAAATGGCAGCAGGGGGAGTCATGCTTTGCTTAAAGCCAGAAGCTGAGGGAGCATTCAGGAAAGAAGTAGAGGGCCCAGGAATCTAGCTAGGGGCCGCAGCTAAACATGAAGGGTTCAGGGGCTGGGGTGCCGTGGAGTGTGGACTGGGGACTGGGAGGGCAGGGGAGGAGTGACAGGCGTTGAGAGGCCTGCACCCTGCCTGGCGAGTCCAGGGGAGCCTCCGTGGTGGGGGTTGGGTCATCAGCAGTCCAACCATCTGCCCCTTTAGCTTGTGTTTCTCGCGCGTGCGCTCTGGGGTCTGTTTGCAGCCTGCGTTTTGTTTGCTGTCTTCTGCCTGGTCAGGAGGTAGCGTGTGAAACTCCGCTTCAGCAGTTCTGGGGTGGCCTGCCTCAGGGCTCCAGTTGCCTCTGGCTCAGCTCTGGGTGTGCTGCTTGCTGAGTCCCACTCAGCGGAGAGGAGACTGAGGTAGCACCTGACAGTTAGACACGGTTCACCGGTAAGGATGGTGCCGTGCTACCAGCTGGAGCCCGTGCGTAGCTGCAGTGTTTTCTGACTCCTCTTGGAGCCCGCGCCATAGCTGCAGCGTTTTCTGACCCCTTTCACAGTTGAAGGAGCCGTCTTTGCTTGGGTCCACCCCGGGAGCCTGTCCCCCTCCTGGCCATGAGGACCACAGGCCAGCTGGGAAACCCACAGACCGGGCTGCTGCCTCCTTATGCTGCCTGAGCAAGGATTTAAACACAAATGAGAACCTACGTTCTTCTTAATAGTCATAGAACTTAGGAAGGTCTTTAGAAGAAGTTGTTTTTGAAAAATCAAAAGACAATACCCGTAATCCAAGTACTTAGGGAGGCTGAGAGAGGAGGATCTCAAGTTCATTGCCAGCCTCACCAATTCAGTGAGACCCTATTTCAAAATAAAATAAGGCTGGGGGTGTAGCTCAGAGGCAGAATATCCCTGGGTTCCATCTCCAGAATCACACACACACACACACACGAAGAATATAGGCTGGAGACATAGCTCAATGGTAAGGTGCAGTGCTTAGCATGTGGTAGGCCCCAGGTTCAATCCCTAGCACAAGAAAAAAGAAAAAACCACTAAAAATGTTGATATGAAAAAAAGAAATTAAACATCCTTTTCTCTCATCCATCCCACGAGAGAGGCATGGCTTCCTATCTTGCATGATGCTGACCTATCACAAAAAGCAGATGAGTCCGAGAAATGTTTGTCTAAGAAATACTCGATGTGTTTTTGGCACGTTTTATGTTCCCGTGCCTTTAAACATCGCTGGGCTGTGCCTTCTGCATAGGATGGGCTTCTACCTTTGCCATTGTAGCTCTACACCTAACCCCACCTCATCTTCAAAGCTCAGCTCAGCTCACCTTCCCCAGGAGCCCTTCCTCGGATTAATCCCTCTCTCTGCTCGAGTTTCTGTGCAATCTTTTTCTATATTACTTGCTACTTGACTGTATTCTTGTCTTGTTGATTTCAGTCGTTGATTTACTTGTTCCTTTCCCCAGCCACTCTGAGAGAACACCACATCTAATTTGATTCTGTGTTCCCAAGGCCTAACTCACTGGAAGCACTCAAAGATTCTTTGTTGGATGGATGAATGAAGAACTTGTTACTTTGCTGGGAGACTCTACTTAGTTGGTTTAGGGACGTTGGGGGTGTGTGCCCAGCACTGTCCACTGGGAGGCAGTGTTGTGCAGTGAAAAGATGTCAGCTTTCAAACTAGAAAGCCAGGGCTACCATTCCAGTCCTGCCACCTCTCCCTGCCTCTCCCGGAGCCCCACACCCCCCTCTTATGATTTTGGCAAAATGGGAGAACAGAGAAGCTTTTTGTTACAGGAGTATCATGAGGATCTGAGACGATTTATATACTTTTAGGCAAAGTATCCAGCATAATAGTGCACATGTTTATCATAAAATAGCTCTTAATCATTTGCTTATATAATAACAAGCAGAATCACAGATAAAGACTCTTTTCAAATGAGTGTTCTTCAGAATCATGCTGCGGATGATTCTCTCTCTACAATGGCCAGCCTGTTCTCACCTCCCTCACAGGTCCGAGGTTGGTGGCCTGAGGTTCAAGATTCCCTGAGCTCCCTGGGCTTGAGGTTCCACCGGAGCTCCAGCAAGTCAAAGGCTTGAGGACCTATTATCGCCAGGCCCTGATTCAGCTGCGTGTGCATTAAATAGATTTTTGTGCACTGGCTTGGGAAGCAAGCCACCATCTATAATTCTGTTTCTATGGGGAAAGGCCTTCTGTGTTCCAAACAACCAACTTACTAATGAACTCCTGGAACACAACCTATTTGTCAGCGGACAATGGCTGACTCGGTTTACATGGCCGAGCTGGCCGTCCCAGTGACTGTGATCTAATTATAATGAGCTCTACGGTGACTAATCTAGCTGTGGTCATCACAATTGAAGTGGAATTTTGAAAAATTGGAGAGGGTTCTGCAAAGAACCACAGAGATGATTAAAGGACCAAAGGAAAATTTAGTCTGGTGTCTACAGTTGGAAGAGGATTGTAGAAACTACCCATTCAATAACCACTCTCAAGTGAAAATAAAGGTATTGGATTCTGTCCATTTCCAGTGCAATGCTAACTTACTACCAGGTTGTACAGAAGGGAACCTCTGCCGGGGTACGGGGTATATCACAGGCATTTACATATGATATTTATCTCTATCCTCACAGCCCCCGTGCCAGACAGACATAATTATCTCTGTTTTACAGCTGAGGAAAATGAGATGAACTAATTTGTCAAAAATCTTTTAACTAATCATCCTGACCATAGATTCAAATTCAGACTAGATGAATTTCAAAGCCCCTGTAGCCAGAGTGATCATTCCGAAACATAAGCCCGTTAACTTCCTTTCCCTGCGTCCAGGCGTTCCACCAGGACGAGATCCAGGAGCCTATTGACATGGCGGAGGTGACTCCGAGTGTTCAGGCCTCCTGGCCAGCTCTGTCCCTCCACCACCCACCGCCACTCGGCCGGTGCTGCAGTCAAATATCTTTCCATCTCTGGATTCCTCCGGGGCTTCCAGCCTCCACGCCCTGGTGGCGCCACGGCTCCCCGCCTGGCCACCCACCTCTTCCACCAGCGGACTTCCTTCTGCTCCTCCCGTGCACCTCGGCTTGGGCATGCTTTCCAGGTGCAGGCGGCTCAGCCCTTCTCCACGCTCAGAGCAGGTCGCATTCCCATATAATCACCTTTATCATGGGGATTTACCCATAGAATCCCTAACACACACACACACACACACACACACACACTCACTCACACACACACACTCACACACACACTCACACACACACACTCACACACACACACTCACACTCACATACACTCACACACTCACACACACACACACTCACACATACACACAAATTATTTGTCCAATAAATGTTAGATGATCATATCACACAGTTTTTACAAACAATAATTTAAAAGACTGGCATGACTGACATTTATAAAACATTTACCTTTTTTTTTTTCTTTTTTAAGACGATTTGAGGTTTTCCTGCTCACCATATGGCTCTTAACTTGTTTTCAGATATACTTCTTTGCAAAGAAGGAAAGGGACACAGCTGCCAGTAGGATGCTGGGAGTTGTGCAAACAATTAGTGTCACACGCCCAGGGGGAGTGTCCCATCGTGGACATCAGCTGTCATCCAGGTGATAGCAGGAGAGACTGAGGACCTTCCATCCCTTGGCACTGGAAGAGACCCAGGAACCCACTGCATTCAAAGGAACACTGTTCTCTGGAAACTCCTCCAAAGAGAAACCTCCTTCCCCACCTAGTGTCAGCAGCCCTAGGGGTCAGGAAATTTCTTTTTATTTAAATTTTAAAAGTCCATTCTATTTTGTGTCCTTGGTCACAAAGGAAAAAACAGCCATCGTCCTCCACACAGTGGCTCTTATAAAGTTCAAGTCCAATGCAGAGCTTCCTCAGCACCCCTGGCCCTTCTGCTCCTGCCCTCTCCCATCCCAGGTCCCCTCACCCGCCCGTTTGCTGGTCACTGAATGGCTGTTTGGCTTTTGCTCTCAACGCTCCACATTCTCTGATTGCCGCTGAGCGGGGGAGCCCGCCAGCCCCAGCTCTCTGCTCTGAGCTCTGGTCAGTGCAGAGAGCGATGTAACAATTACCTCATGATACAGACATGCTTTTCATTTGCCGCAGTTCTCCGCTCGCATTTTTTTCAATCAACAGAACTGCAGGGTTGTGACAATCCCTCCCGGTCAACTGGCCATCCACTAAAGCCGTACTTTCAATTTTCCAGCCAACTGCCTTTGAGTGCTTGGCACCTTGCCTTTGAATGTGTTCGCTTTTCAACTCCAAGAGCAAAGCCACGAATTCTTCTACTGAAACTTTCTACTGCGAGAACGCCATCCAGGCTGCGTCCATTGTGCCAGGGGAGCAGCGCCGCCTTCTAGTCCTCTGAGCTCTTCCACTTTCAGAACACCTCAGGGTTTGAGTTATTAGCTGCCGGCTTCGGTTTTGCATTTCTTTTATTGACCGGTGTGTTAGTCAGACGAAGTTAAATTATGCTGCAATAAGCAATTAATCACTCTCAAATCTCAATGAATTTAAACAACAGTTTGTGAAGCCAGGCATGGTGATACACTCCTGTAATCTCAGTACTTGGGAGGCCGAGACAGGAGGATCACAGGTTCCAGGCCAGCCCACAGTAACTTAAAAAAATAAAATAGGGCTGGGGGTGTAGCTCAGAGGTAGAATGTCCCTGGATTACCGAGTGTGGTGGCACACACTTGTAATCCCAGTACTTGGGAGGCTGAGACAGGAGAATCATAGGTTTGAGGACACCCTCAGTAAGTAGTGAGACTCTGATCAATCTGGCGAGACTCTGTTTCAAAACAAAAATAAAAAATAG
>PVLC010022715.1:10572-26515 GCA_004027655.1 Graphiurus murinus
GCACGCTTGTAATCCCAGCATTCGGGAGGCTGAGACCGGAGGATCCGGGTTCGCGGCCAGCCTCAGCTACCTAGTGAGGCACTCCGCAACTTAGTGAGACTCGGTTTCAAAATAAAGAATAAAAAATGGGGCTGGGGGTATAGCTCGGAGGTAGAATGCCCCTGAGTTCAATCCCCAGTACCGCCAAAAAAAACCAAAACAAAAAAAAAAAAAAAAAAAAAAAAAATAGGGGCAGGGGTGTAGCTCCGAGATAGAATGCCTCTGAGTTCAATCCCCCGTATCAAAAAAAAAAAAAAAGTCTCCCTGGATTTAATCTCCAGCACTACACACACACACACACACAAAAAATAAAAAGCAGTAGTTTGAGGAGGTTGCTGCTGTTTGTACTCACAGGACATTCCCTACGCTGGCCAGCCAGGGGATTGATGGTCACGCCCACCCCACGGCCCAGGCTGGCAGAAGCTCGACCATCGACATGACCTGTGTGCAAGGGCTCAGTTCATGGGGCAGGGAAAGAAAACACGAAGAATGCCCTCCTCATCTAGAAGTGATACTCATTGCTCGCGCTCACTTTGCACTGAAGCAGGCCACGTGGCTGTGCTCTGAAGGACAGAAAACCTGGAGCGCCATCTTGGTGTTCACTGTCAGGTCTCCCACCACCGGTGAGATTCGAATTTTCCTAAACACAGTGATCTCGTCTTTCATTTCTGCATCATCCATACGTTCTTAAAGACTTGTAGATTCTCAGCCCATTTTTCTCCCACACAGCATCACCTACAAAAAATAGGGGCACTTTTTCAGTCCATGGTCCAGGATTATAGGTGGAGATATTAGGCCAAAGACCAGATTCTGGACAAAAAAAAAAAAAAGCTGCTAGGCAGAATGATAAAGGCCGTGCCAGAGAAAATACACATTCTTGCTACTGATGAGAATGCTATTAAGATGGAATTGTTAAAAAACCGAGGCCTTCAACTTGCGAGATGAAACTCTTTCAACCCACCATGCCTCTGCTCAGCCAGATTCACTAGGTTAACTGGGGACATGATACAAACACAAGCCGGGTGCAGGCCTTGCTCCGGAGGTCACCGTTGTCCTCCGCCTGCTTTCTCAGTGTGACCTGCCACTGCCAGCTTTGGGAATCCTCAGTGTCTTCGGTGTCTCCTCCCGGACAGATGGACAAACGGCTTCTGGTGCACTCTGCTCCCAAGCCCAGATAGAACTACTTCCCTGGGTAACAGTGACTTCTCTGCATCTCCATCCTCACTGCTAGAGTGGAAGCTACTTGAAGGCAACACTTGGCTCAGAGCACAGATATGTGGAAAGTACTTGAGTAAATAAGCACATGAATGAAGGAGTGGTCCTGGCAGCTTTAAACATCCTGTAAGGCTATGAATGCTTCAGTGCAGAATATGAAATATAGTATTAAATTCCCAGACTAAGGCCGGGCGTGCTGGTGCACGCTTGTAATCCCAGTACTTGTGAGGCTGAGACTGGAGGATCCGGGTTCGCAGCCAGTCTCAGCTACTTAGTGAGGTCCTCTGCAACTTAGTGAGACCCTGTTTCAAAATAAAGAACAAAAAATAGTAGCTACTGGGGGAGTAGCTCGGAGGTAGAATGTCCTGAGTTCAATCCCCGGTACTCAAAAAATAAATAAATAAATAAAAATCCCAGACTAAATGAACACCCAGCCATGGTTGGCAGCAAGGTGGGCATGCAGAGGTCTGAGCAGAAGAAAGAAGGCATGCGCAGTCACAAACCTGGAAGGGAAGATTGACGGGAGCTGGGGTGCCACACTCAAAAAACACTGTCTGGACCCCAACTCTGTCCAGGGCACTCCTGAGGAGCCCAGTCATGTCAGATGATCAAGCCAGAAGCAAGTGGTCAGAAAATGAAGAGCCACTCGACTGAAAGTTGAACACCAGTGTGATTTCACAGGAGCAATGCCCAAGTTGTCATTGCTATTATTATTATTATTATTATTATTATTATTATTATTACCATTTTTATTATTTGAGGGGTACTGGGGATTAAGCCCAGAGGTATTCTACCTCCGAGCTACACCCCCAGCCCTATTTTTTTTATTCTTTTTTTTTTTTTTTTTTATGTGGAACTGGGGATTGAACTCAGGGGCATTCTACCTCCGAGCTATACCCCCCAGCCCTATTTTTTATTCTTTATTTTGAAACCGAGTCTCACTAAGTTGCGGAGTGCCTCACTAGGTAGCTGAGGCTGGCCGCGAACCCGGATCCTCCAGTCTCAGCCTCCCGAATGCTGGGATTACAAGCGTGCGCCACCACGCCCGGCTTATTCTTTATTTTGAAACAGGGTCTCACTAAGTTGCAGAGGGCCTAAGTTGCTGAGGCTGTCCTTGAACCTGCGATCCTCCTGTCTTAGCCTCCCAAGTACTGGGATTACAGATATGCACCACCATGCCCGGCTTCCTTATCATTTGTTGCTGTTGTTCATTCAATTTGTGTTTTTAGCCAAAAACATAAAAATTACCCAAATTATTTTCCCTTCCAACTGCTTTTCTCTGACCCTCTGCTCAGGTACCAACATGCACTGAGTCTGACAAAGCTGAAACTCTCTTTAAAAAACCAAAAGATAAAGAATGTCTGAAATGAAGAAACCTTCGGGTCGGCTCTTCCCTGGAGGAAAATGCCATCGACAGGCTCCTTCATATTCCTTCATGCTCCTGCACTGACCAAAGCTTCAGTGTGTGTCCTCTGTAGCCAAGGCAATGATTTCCATGAAAAAATGACTCTCTTTGACTACATTTCTTATTTAAACAAACCTTAGAGAAATGTTTGGTGCCAGATTCTTAGAACCAGTTGTACAATGAATTTTTTTTTTTTTTCTGGAATGTTTATGTTGCTCAGCCTGTAGAATTTAACTTAACAAAGAACATTTAGTGTAAGGTAGTAATGTGGATGAATAGTTTTTTTGTGTGCTTACTAAAAACAGGGACTCAGAAGAATACATCAAAAACTCATTTAGGAATAATTCTGCTTTCCCCGGTGATGGACAGAAATCATTCAGGGAAAAGGGAGGAAGTTATAAAAGACCGCATTCTAAAGGGCCAAAGGAGTCAAATGTCTCAAAGAACTGTTAAATGAAAATCAAACCAGTCAACATTTTGGCTATAAAGCAGACTCTTTTAGACTTGACACTTAAACTTTCCAATATTTACTGGTATGAAATTCTTACAGAATAAGTTCTATTAAGAATATTATGTGCATGGAAAATATGTCTCGTTTTTAAAGATTTGCCTTGGGTTAAGGTAATTCCTCTTTCTGGACACAAACATGAGATGAAGCCGCCTCCCCCCTCTTTTTCTCTATACCCATCCCAGTGAATAGTCACAAAAATGAAGAAGAAAAACAAAATAACAAGATCATGGGAATCTTTTTGCAAATCACCTTTTAACTGGACTGGGTTGGGTTAGCAGGAAATAACAGATCATTAGACTTCAACCCTTTTCGTTCTGTTTGTCGTGATATGCTGGAGTTGGGATGGGGTGAAGTCCTCTCCCAGGCATAGCCCTCGCCATGGCTGCATCACACGACAGCAATGGTGGAATGATGGGTTCAACAGTGGTTGATGTTGCTACGTCCTCCCATTTATTATGAACTCGCAGGGTTTTTTCAAGGTTGCTTATTCTGCTAAAACATAGACTCTTTGGAAAAGGTTGACGATCACTTTGTGAACATCAGCTAGGCCAGTGACAGCAGAATAGCACCTGAGTTGTCTGAAGCATGTCCTTCTAAGCAGGTACCCATGTGCTCCCAGCCTATGGCTTTCCCCTGCAGAGCTGTCCTTTGTCACCCTCCCCCACTCCCTACTCTGTCACACAGCCTCATACCTACCATCACAAAATGCCACGGGCTGTGTGGCTTAAACAACAGAAATATTTCTTACAGTCCTAGAGGCTGAGGACAAGATCAAGGTACCAATAAGGTAGATTTCACTCTGAGGCTTCTTCTCTTGGCTTGTGGACAGCCACCTACACCATGAGCTCACAAGCTCACATTACCTCTCCTTTGTGTGTGAAGAGAGAGAGAGAGAGAGAGAGAGAGAGAGAGAGAGAGAGAGAGAGAGAGAGAACCTCCAGTGTCTTCTCCTTTTATAAGGACACCAATCTTATTTGATCTCGGCCTCATCTTCATGACCTGATTTTAGCACAATTGCATCCATAAAGGCCCTATCCCCGAATACTGTCACATTGGTGGTTGTAACCTCAACATGTGAATTCTGGAGGTCACAATTCAGTCCTTAGCTCCAACTCTCATGTCCTTCCTTAGCTGCCTGCTTACCTGTGGCTCTAGAAACTAAGTAGCAGTAACAGGAGTCAATGTGGCAAGAAAAGAACTGGGAAAATTAGGCCCAGCAAAGAAAAGCATTTAGAGACTAGGAATAGGTGAGCTGAAGATAATACTACCACCATCCATTTAGTTTTGCAGGCTGAATGCCCAAGAGTAATTTTTTATTTTTCTGATATCAGTCAGTTATTGCTGAGTAACAAACAACTCCAAATTTCAACATTTAAAACAACACTCATTTCTTGCCAGTCATGTATCTAAAAGTCAGTTGAATTTTGACTGATCCAGGCTGGGCTCAGTTAGACAAATCTGTTTTGGGTCACAGCAGCCCAGGTGGCTCTGCTCCTTGTTGTAGATTTTCCCTCCTTCTCAGATTAATAAGCCAGTCTTGGTATGTTCCTTTCGTGATGATAGCTGAGACTCCACAGTACACGTAGAAACACACAAGGTCTTCTAACTCCTAGGCATGGAATGGCATGTTGAAATCTCTGTTTACATCGCTGGCTAAGCCAGGCCCCATAGTCAAGCCCAAAGTCTACCAAGAGGGAGGCCCAGTGGTGCACTGCAGGGAGGAGTGAGGGACGGGATACACTTCTTCTTTAATTCCTATATCTGACACAGTACATGGGCTTACTGATTTTACCACCAGAATCTCCCAAGTGGTTTTTCTTTCCACCCTGTCATTCATCACCACCCTAGCCCACAATAGCAGATTTTTATCTGGACACTGCACTAGCACCCTACCTTGACTTTGGTATATCCCATCTTGGACCTAAACCAAAGTAGTGTTCTAGACTCACAGATCTCATGCCACTTCCCAAGGCTGCTCTTTGTCCTACAGATAAACACAAGTCTTGTGAGGCCTGGGGCCCTGATGTGATCGGAGCCACTAGCTCTTCAGTCTCATTTAATCCAACCTCCTCTGCTCCCTGTATTTCAGGCCCAGTGGCTTTCCTTCAGTCCTTCCTGGCTTCGGGGCTTCCCACCACTTCAGGACCCTTCAAGTTCTTTGCCTGGACGCCTATCCTCTACCTCTACCCTCTGCATCCTGACTTGCCCTTCAAATTTCAACTTGCCCACCTCTTCCTCTAGAAAACCTACATTGATGTCCCAGGCCAGATCAGCTGTTTGTTTTAGGGGGTCTCAGATCACCTCATCCCATGATTTTATATCACTTTCATATTTTTTCATAGTACACTTATTTCCATGATTATTTAATTAATGTCTCATTTCCTAACCCAGAGCAATAAACTCCACAAGAGTAGGAACCATTTCTATTTGTGTTAATCATTATATCTTAATGCCCAGCATGGTGCTTGGCACATGAAAAGAATTCAGTGCATCTTTGTTAAGTGAGTGAAGGAATAAACCAGTCCAATGGTGAAGAAAACAAAACTATATTTTCTTTTTCATGAACCTGAGGGCACACACACATACTTTTTTAACAGACATATTTTAGAGAAAAATGCAATCTAGGACTATAGTTTATTTTGAATTTTTAAATTTTTATTGGCGACTTATAATTACACATGGTAATGAGATTTATTGTTACATATTTGTACATATAACATAACATAATTTGGCTGATTCCATTCCCCAATAACTCCCCTGACAATTACAGTTTCAAAAGATAGTGAAAAATATTTAGCTACAGACTCTGTCCCTTTTTAGACTGAATCCAGGTTCAGTCCAGCAGAAGAAAATATTTCAAGACCCAAGGACCCTTCTCTATATTTTTCTTCATGGATGTGTCCATGACTGCTGAATATAAAACCATTATGGGACATGAGTTCCTCTAAGAAGAAAAACACAACTACATGTTAAATAAAGATAGTACACTCCAGCGTTTTATTGGAAATTATCTTTACCATTTTCAATTCTGATCAACAACTTTTATTCATTGCACTCACTGTCCCAGTTGGTGGTCTTCAATACCCATGAATCTTTACAAGGAGACTTTGCAGTTCACAAGATGGAGTTTGTTCCCCCTTTCTCGAATCTAGGATGACCTTGCTGTTTACTTTGGTCAACACAATACTGCAGAAATGACACTGAGCCAATTATAAAACTATCCCTCAAGAAGCCATTTATGCTTCTACCTCTCTCTCTTGGACCTCTGCCACGGCACAAGCACGCGAAGGCTGGCCTGATGGAGGCTGAGAGGTCGTGCGGGCAACGTCCCACCCACGGCCATGGCCACTCAGCCTCCTGCCAATCTCCAAGCAGATCTGCATGAATGAGCTGCTGAGCTAACTAAATATGTATTTTTAAAGTTGTGCCTGGCTTATTACATAGCGATAACTAACTGAGACAATGTTTAAGGCAACATACTAGGCTCCTAAAGGAAATCGTGACTACTCACACCCTCTGTGCTCCTGCCTCCAAAGCAGGCCTTTCAGATGACAGGTATTGTTTTATAATCCCTCTCATTTAGAGGAGTTACTTAATAGTACTCAAGTTCCTTATTTATAAAACAGAGTTGATAGATATTGTTTATAACCCCTCTCATTTAGAGAAGTTACTTAATAGTACTCAAGATCCTTATTTATAAAACAGAGTTGATAGCCAGGTGTGGTGGCACAAACCTGTAATCCCAGTACGTGGGAGACGGAAACAGGAGGATCGCAGGTTCAGGGCCTACTTAGTGAGGCCCTCTGCAACTTAGTGAGACCCTGTTTCAAAATTAGGAATAAAAAATAAGGCTAGGGCCGGGCGTGGTGGCGCACGCTTGTAATCCCAGCATTCGGGAGGCTGAGACCGGTGGATCTGGGTTCTCGGCCAGCCTCAGCTACTTAGTGAGGTCCTCCGCTACTTAGTGAGACTCGGTTTCAAAATAAAGAATAAAAAATAGGGCTGGGGGTATAGCTCGGAGGTAGAACGCCCCTGAGTTCAATCCCCAGTACCGCAAAAAAAATAAATAAATAAGGCTAGGGGTGTATCTCAGAGGTAGAATGCCCCTGGGTTCAGTCCCTGCTATCACAAAAAAATAAAAAATAATTTTAAAAAGTTGATGATAGAGCCAGGCATGGTGGCACACACTTGTAATCACAATACTTGGGAGGCTGAGACAGGAGGATTGCAGGTTTGCGGCCAGCCTCAGCTCCTTAGTGAGGCCTTCCGCAACTTAGTGAAACCCTGTTTTAATATAAAGAATAAAAAATAGAGTGGGGGTGTATCTCAGAGGTAGAATGCCCCTGGGTTCAATCCTCACTATCACAAAAAATATATATATATATAATTTTTAAAAGTTGATGATACTGTGACAAAAGAATGAATCTAGTTATCCCCCAGCAAGTGCCATCACCCTTTTTCCATGTTTTAGGTCCTCAGATTTTTAGCTGGGCACATGGTCACCCACCTGTATGTGTTGCTGTTTTTGTTTTGTGGACCTGGGGATTAAACCCAGGGCCGTTCTACCTCTGAGCTATACACCCAGCCATTTTTATTTTTTTATTTTAAAACAGGGTCTCACTAAGTGGCTGAGGGTCTTGCTAAGTTGACGAGGCTTGGCAGAGAACCTGTGATCTTCCTGTCTCAGCCTCCCAAGTACAGGGATTATAGGCTTGCACCACCACGCTAAGCTCCATCTATATGTGTCTATGTGACTAAGTTCCATCCAATAAAGTATAATTGAAATATCATGTAGTAGAAACCTTCCTAAGGAAGTAAGTTCATTTCTTTTGCTCTTTTGTTTATGTAAGAGATGGGCTGGCCCCCGATTCCCTGGGCTCCAGCCATCTCCTGCCTCAGCTTCCTGAGCAACAGGGACTTCAGGCCCATGCCTCGGCCTGTGGTCCTGCTCCCTTTTTTTTTTTTTTTTTTGCGGCACTGGGGATTGAACTCAGGGGCATTCTACCGCCGAGCTACACCCCCAGCCCTATATTTTTTTTATTCTTTATTTTGAAACCGAGTCTCACTAAGTTGCAGAGTGCCTCACTAGGTAGCTGAGGCTGGCCTCGAACCCGGATCCTCTGGTCTCAGCCTCCCGAATGCTGGGATTACAAGCATGGGCCACCACGTCCGGCTATTTTTTTTTTATTCTTTATTTTGAAACCGAGTCTCACTAAGTTCCAGAGTGCCTCACTAGGTAGCTGAGGCTGGCCTCGAACCGGGATCCTCTGGTCTCAACCTCCCGAATGCTGGGATTACAAGCATGCGCCACCATGCCTGGCTTGCTCTCTTTTTTGTTATCTTTTTCTTCTCTGTTGGCACTGCAGCTAATAGCCAATTACAATAAAAAATAGATAGAGTCCCTGGAGGATTTCGTGGAGCAGAACTCTGAAACCAGCTCTCGAGTACCTACCTCTGAACATTCATGTGAGATAGTGAAATTCCCTGTTGTTTCAGCTATTATTGTTTTGGGTTCTGTTGCTCACAACTGAAGCTAATCCTCCTGTCACGGTCTGTATATGACGTGTGCCCCAAAGACCCTGGTATTCTGCGCTTGCTCCCCGTGCAGCCAGCTCCAGAGCGGGGCTTTGGGAGCCGGTTGGCCAAGAGGGCTCGGACCTCATCAGTGGGTGAATCCGTTGAGAACTGGCGATGCTGGGAGGCGGTGGAGACGGGTCAAATGAGTGGGTCCATGGGGGCGTGCCCTTGGGGACTGTATCTTGTCTCTGACCCTTTCCTTTCTCTCTGCTTCACCACCGCAGTGAGCCGAGCAGCTTTCCTCCCTCCATCATACTCTCGTGCCATGCTGCTCTGTCTCGCCTCTGGCAATGCAGCCGGCCGACCATGGACTGAGACCTCGAAATCATGAGCCCAAACCAACCTTTCCGCTTCACAGCAACAAAAAGCTGTGTTATGTTAGCTGACAGATCTAGCTAACATAAAAAGTGTCCTTGCTGGTTTGTTGTGAACTAGGTGATAGGTACCTGGATTATGTTGTGTACACAGGAAGTGTCAGTAAATGGATGCTGCTATTTTCTTCCATTGATAACAGCAATGGAGGCAACACCAACACTCCTCCCTGGACCTTATTGAAGTAAAACTGGCAATACTGGGAGAGTCGGCTAAACTTAGGGATCTGCTCACAATATTTACATAATAGCACAGACGTATGACATGTGTCTGTTGACAATTGTATCTTAGAGAGTTGCCTTCTCAACTCATCCCTTACTAAAATAAAGGTTTTATTTTGGTGAAATTTAGGAAGCCGATGTACACTAGCTATGATAGTGTGGTATGCACTTGGTCACAAAGTGTAACTCACTTACCTAGTAAGCCCCTCAAGATAAGACAAAGCATGAAAGGTTTTTGAGCATGTTCTGTATAATTCTTATTTCCCCATAAACATTTCAAAACCAAATACATATATATATATATTGAACCCAGGGACAGTCTACCTCTGAGCTGCACGCCTAGCCCTCTTTATTTATTTATTTATTTTTCAAACAGACACTGTTTACCAAGGTTTATTCAAAAGGTGGAAACAACCCAATTGTCAATCAACAGGTGAATGAATAAACAAAATGTGATATACTCATACAATGGAATATTTTCAGTCATAAATGGAATGAAGTTCTGATACATGTTATGACATAGACGAACCTTAGAAATATACTAAATGAAATAAGCCAGGCACAAAAGGGTAAATACTGTATGACCCCACTTGCATGAAAGAGGACCTTGCTAAGTAGCTGAGGGTCTCACTACATTAACAAAGCTGGTCTCAAACCTTTGATTCTCCTGCCTTAGCCTCCCAAATACTGGAATTACAGGTACTATCACCACGCCCAACTCAAGACTCTATTAAGAAAATGCAATCCTCGCATACATATGAAAAGCAGTATTATATATTTAAAACACTGTGTTCACTAATTTTTCTTACCGGATATGGCTTCCTAACAAAAAATTATACATCATCTTTGAAATACTAAAAAAAAAAAAAACCTGTATTTTAAATATTAGAAGAAGAAATCATTTTTGAGAGCTATCCCCATTGTAACCTTGCCATTAGCTCCTTTGGTATTCCCAACTGTGAAGATCTTTATTTTGAGACTTGGAAAATCAGCAAAAAGACACGCAGAACCTCTCCCAGAACTGAATCAATTTTTTAAGACAAATTTTCTTCAGAAATATGGTGAAACACAGAGAAGTCATTCATAATGAGTTCCTCAAGCAAAAATTCTTTTTAATTATTCTGACACTGGAAAAAGAATTCACAGAGAAATACTGTTCATAGTGGATTCCACAAAGCATTTGATAGTTACGTGTCATGTTCAAAGTAACTAACTGGTCCCAACTTAACTGGAATGGAGCTTTTCTCATTAAGGTGCTTTAAACTCTCTAAAGTTTTGTTTTGTTTGTTTGTTTGGTGCTGGGGATTGAACCCAGGGGCATTTTACTTCCAAGCTCTCCCCACCCCAACCTTTTTTATCTTTTTCCTTTTGAAACAGAGTCTCACTAAGTTGCTAAGGCTGGCCACAAACCTGTGATCCTCCCATCTCAGATTCCCAAGTACTGGGATTATAGGCATGCATTACCACACCTGGCTTCTCTAAAGTTTTTAAGTTAGTTAATTACAGAAGCCAACTATGACACCTTTTCTATAAGTTTTATGCTGTGGAGGTCAATAGAAAGATTTTTAAGTGACTATTAAAGGGAACTGTTAAGAATATTATATTAAGAAAACCTAAACTAATAAGAGAGTCTAGAAAGGGTTTCAAGACATAGGTATACATGTCTTTAGGGAGGATTATCAGTCTGATACACAAAGACATAAGAAGTGTAGATCAAGGCAAGTGTGGTTATAGGCTATGGACAAGTAGGAGTAGCTTGGATATAGGACGATATACTGCTAGGAAGGCATACTATGGAATGGTGTGTCTTATTCACTAGTAATTAGTAACTATTGAAGGGTTTTGAACAGGAAGGTGAAAAAGTCAGTGCTGGCTTCAATGGGTAGATTCTACTAAACATTTACATAATTGATAATAGCAAATTTTTCTTTAATTCTTCCAAATATTGGAAAATAAAAAAATACTTCTGAACACATTCTATAAGTCCAGTATTATTCAGATACCAAAACCAAAGACATCACAGAAAAGAATATTATAGACTAATGTCCTTTACTAATACAAGTACAAAATCTCCAACACACAATTAGCAAACTAAATCTAGAATCATATAAAAGGATTATACTCCATGACTAGTTGGGATTTATTCCGGGAATGCAAAGTTGGTTGGCTTGTTTGTTTGTTTGTTTGTTTTGCGGTACTGGGGATTGAACCTGGGGCATTCTACCTCCAAGCTACACCCCTAGTCTTATTTTTTATTCTTTATTTTAAAACAGGGTCTCACTAAGTTGCAGAGGGCCTCACTAAGTAGCTCAGACTGGCCACAAACCCAGGTCTTCCGGTTTAATATTTAAAAATCAAGTAATATCACCCTATCAATAGAATAAAAACATAACACATGATCATCTAAACAGACACAGAAAAAGCATTTGGAAAAACCAACCCTTTTTTATGATTAAAAAAAGATCCAACAAACTGAGAAGAGTGGAGAGCTTCCTGAACAAGATAAAGGCCATCTATAGAAACCGGTGGTTAATATTGTACTTAATGATTGCTATGGTTTGGATATAGAATGTTCCCTGGAAAAGTTCATGTACTGACAATGCAAAAGTGTCCAGAGGAGGTGAAATAAATGAATCGTGAGGAGTCTGATCTCATCAATGGATAAGTCCATTGATGGATTAATAATTTGATGGATTTATTGGGTGGTAATGTGGGCAAGAAGGGTGTAGCTGGAGGAGGTAGATCATTCTTGGTGTGGCCTTGGGGACTATCTATGTCCCTCATGCCCTCCCTTTGCTCTCTATTTCTTACTACCATGCCCTGAACTCCACAGATGTGACCTGGCCTAACATGGACTAAAACCTCTGAAAACTCCAGAACTGTGAGCTTCCAAATAAATCTTTCTTCTTTTAAGTTGTGTTGTCAGGTACTTAGATCAACTTAGTGAGGAAACTGACTAAAATGATAGTGAAAGGTGAGATGCCTTCCTCCTAAGATCAAGAACAAAAGGGGGATATCAGCTTTCACCAATTCTATTCAACATCATGTGGAGGTTCTACCATGGCAATTAGACAAGAAAAATAAATAAAAACATCCCAATTTGAAAAGAAGAAGTAAAACTATAATTTCGTGCCTATGGCATAATCTTTTATACTGAAAACTCAAAGGAATACATATACACACAAGTATTAGAGCTAAGAACTGAGTTTAGCAAGGTTGTAGGATATAAGATCAATGTGGAAAAACAACTGCACTTCTATGCACTGTCAATGAAGAATCCAAATATGACATTAAGTAAGCAATTCCACTTACCATAGCATCAAAATGAATAGAACAATAAAGTAAAAACATTTTACTCTGAAAATTTAAAAAACTTTTGAAAGAAGTTGAAGAAGATCTAAGTAATGGAAAGACATCCCATGTTCATAGATCAGAAGACAATATTATTAATACTCACCAAGTTAGCCAACAGATTCCATGAATTTCCTAACAGTATTCTAGCTGGCTTTTTTATAGAAATTAACAAGTGGATTCTATGATTTGTATGGAAATTCAAGGAACACAGAATAGCCAAAGCAATGTTGAAAGATTCACATTTCTCAACTTTAAGACTTACTATAAGCCAGGCATGATAGTATATGCCTGTTACTTCAGTACTTGGGAGACTGAAACAGCAGGATCACAAGTTCAAGGACAACCTCAGCAACTTAGTGAGAATCTCAGCAACCTAGTGAGATCCTGTTTAAAAAAAAAAAAAAAAAAAAAAACTTATTACAAAGCTACAAGTAATCAAGACTATGTGGTACTGGCATAAAAATAGACATATATATCAATGAAATAAAATTGAGAATCCAAAAATAAGTACTCATATATATGGTCAATTGCTTTTTGAGAAAGATGCCAAAATGATTCAAAATAGTAAGGAATTTTTTTTTTGGTACTAGAGATTAAACACAGGACATTATACCTTCAAACTGTATTACCAGCCTTTTTTATTTATATTTTATTTTGAAACAGGGCCTTGATAAGTTGCTGAGGCTAGCCTTCAACCTGTGATCCTATCCCAGCTTCCCAAGTACTGAGATTACAGGCAAGCACCACCATGCCCAGCTGAAGAATAATCTTTTAAACAAATGGTGCTGGAGCAACTGGATTTCCACACACAAAAGAATGAAGTTGAACCTCTGCCTTACACCATATACAAAAATTCATTCAAATGGATCAAAGATTTAAGTGCAAAAGCTAAAACTGCAATCTCTTAAGAAGAAACATAGAAGTAAATCTTCCTGGTCTTGGATTTGGCAAATGTCCCTTATATATGATATCAAAAGCACAAGCAATG
Organism: Graphiurus murinus; assembly: GCA_004027655.1. Classification (NCBI taxonomy): domain Eukaryota; kingdom Metazoa; phylum Chordata; class Mammalia; order Rodentia; family Gliridae; genus Graphiurus; species Graphiurus murinus. Next base: position 24,255 of record PVLC010022715.1, read on the forward strand.
AAAGAAAGACAACAAGATAAATTGGACTTCCTTAGAATTAGACTTTTTGTGCTTCAAAGGACACCATCAAGAAAGTGCAAAGAGCCGGGCGTGGTGGCGCACGTTTGTAATCCCAGCATTCGGGAGGCTGAGACCGGAGGATCCGGGTTCTTGGCCAGCCTCAGCTACCTAGTGAGGCACTCCGCAACTTAGTGAGACCTGGTTTCAAAATAAAGAATAAAAACTAGGGCTGGGGGTATAGCTCGGAGGTAGAATGCCCCTGAGTTCAATCCCCAGTACCGCAAAAAAAAAAAAAAAGAAAGTGCAAAGAAAGCCGGGTGTGGTTGTGCACACTTGTAATCCCAGCATTCGGGAGGCTGAGACCGGAGGATCCGGGTTTGAGGCCAGCCTCAGCTACCTAGTGAGGCACTCTGCAACTTAGTGAGATCCTGTTTCAAAATAAAGAATAAAAAAACAGGGCTAGGGGTATAGCTCGGAGGTAGAATGCCCCTGAGTTCAATCCCCAGTACTGCAAAAAAAATAAATAAATAAAAACAAAAACAAAAACAAAAAAAACATAATGACCAGAGGTTAAAAAAAGAAACCCAGATGTCCATCCACTGAGGAAGAGATAAATGTGGCATAATCATATAATGGACTATTATTCAGTCATAAAAAGGAATGAAATACTAATACATACTACAGCTGGATGACCCATGAAAACATTATGCTAATGGAAGAAGCCAGTTGAAAAGATCATACAGTCTATGATTCTGTTTATATGAAATGTTCAGAACAGGTATATAGAGACAGAAAACACTTAACTAGTTGCCTGTAGCTTGCAGGCACAGGTTTATTTGGGGGAGGGTGAAAATGTTCTAAAATTGACTATGATAATTATTGCACAGCTCTGAGGACATACTAGAAACTATTGAATTGCTAATAAAATAAAATAAAAATCAGTACTATGGTTTAGAGAGAAACAGAAGATGCAAAGAGCAATTTGGACATTATTGCTCTTCTAATCTTACAAGATATCTCACCCCAGTTCTTTCCTTCCTTCATCCTGCATTCCCATTCCTTTCAATAAACATACTCAGTTATTAAATCTTTGGTCAACAAATTAATAAATATGCTTTAGGGTGAGCTTAGGAAAGAAAGAGAATAAAAAGGAGCTCCCAACTCTTGAGTGGTCATTTTTATTATTTAAATAACCAAGAACAAAAGGCCTTTTTCTCAATTGTTTACTTAAAAGTCAGAATTTTTTTTTTGTTTTTTTTTGTTTTGTTTTGTTTTTGCGGTACTGGGGATTGAACTCAGGAACATTCTACCTCCAAGCTATGCCCCCAGACCTATTTTTTATTCTTTGTTTTGAAACAGGGTCTCACTAAGTAGGGCTATGTAGAACCTCAGATTAGGAGGTAAATGAGTTTCTGTTTTGTGCCTGGCACATAATTGGTCCTCAATATTTTTCCAAGTAAATTAAATGAATCATTTTTTCCTTTTTTTCTTTTTTATTGGTGCATTGTAATCATACATCTTTGTTAGGTGTAAGCTGGTAAAAGCATACATGGACACATCTCTCATTTAACTCTTCTCCAATTCCCGCCCCACTCCCTCACCCTCCCTCCTTCTCAAGCTCAGTTTAGTGATTGACTTGGATATGTTTGTGAAAGTACATCATGTGCATTAGGGTGCCCCCCCATCACCTTCAGTTAAGTCACCTTCTTTACTCATCTAAGTTTTCTCCTTCTTCGTCTAGAGTCCCTCTGATGTCCCACTTTCTCCCTAGCTTCCAAATATTAGGAAGAGCATACGATTTTTTACTTTTTTAAACTTTTTTAAAAATTGGTACATTGTGAGCCGGGCATGGTGACGCCGCTTGTAATCCCAGCATTCGGGAGGCTGAGACCAGAGGATCCGGGTTCGCGGCCAGCCTCAGCTACCTAGTGAGACCCTCCACAACTTAGTGAGACTCGGTTTCAAAATAAAGAATAAAAAATAGGACTGGGGGGTATAGCTCGGAGGTAGAATGCCCCTGAGTTCAATCCCCAGTACTGAAAAATAAATAAATAAATAAAATAAGCCGGGCGTGGTGGCGCACGCTTGTAATCCCAGCATTCGGGAGGCTGAGACCGGAGGATCCGGGTTCGCGGCCAGCCTCAGCTACCTAGTGAGGCACTCCGCAACTTAGTGAGACTCGGTTTCAAAATAAAGAATAAAAAATAGGACTGGGGGTATAGCTCGGAGGTAAAATGCCCCTGAGTTCAATCCCTGGTACC
>PVLC010022716.1:0-26426 GCA_004027655.1 Graphiurus murinus
TGATTGAAATGTGGAGTCATTATTCTTTAGCAGCTACTCAAAAGTGATGTCAGGAGATATTTTTAATACAGCTAAGTTGCTATTTAATAATTCAAATCAGGTGTTATACAGAAATAGACATTCTGACATTTTCAGAATGCATCATGATCTGGACTTTGTCCAGACTCCAAAATAAAGGTTATATTTGTCTTTCTTATTTTACTGATAAATGCTAGTATAGATTTATCTCAGTGATGCAGGATAATAAAACACTTATTGTATTCAAGATCTGTTATTTCTAAGATATAATCATTTGTTATACAGATGAAAGTGTGATGCATCTTGTCCTTCCTACTTCCCTTTCCTTTCTATTCCAAACCATTATTTTTTGTTCTTACCTCTGGGAAGTCATCTGTGTCTGTTATCAGTTTTTACAGAGGAATGGTTCATCTGGAAGATCAGTAATTGCAGCAGATTTCATATTCTTTGTGATTATTCACTTTTATATAGTGACAGATATAAATCCTTCTAAATATGTTGATCCCCAACTACCATGTCATAGTAGAACCGTAGAATTCTCTAACTTTATAAAAAGTGCCAAGCAAATTGAGTTTTTCCATAAAGGAAAGCATATGAATTCTTGCTTATATAAAAATGGGAAAATATAGCTACTTACCTTACAAGTACATCCCAGTTTACATCCCAACTAAGCTACTGTGATTTCTAAGAAAATTCTGGACCTATTATTTGAGAAATACATGGAGCACTTAGTAGGAAGCAAAGATAAAAGCTTTATCTCATCAAGTTGAACTGTGTAAACAGCTTTAATGAGTTATGTAAATTCAGGACTGTGCTTCTCAATCATATTTAATAACATTAACATTCTATACTACCCCAGTTCTTACTGTTCCGTGTTATATTTTATATGTATCCTTTAGAAACATTTTCTAGTGTATTAAGGATCTTCTCATTTGGTTAAAACCTATTCAGCCCTCCCTCAGGCCTCTCTTAGCATAACTAACACCAGTCAGTTATAAACCATGAGGTGCTTATGTTTGGCCATCTATCTAATGTTTGGCCCCTTTCATCACTGAATTCAAATACTCCCTCTTTTATGAAGCTTTCCCCAACCATTACACCCCTATTCTCCCAGTCACAAGTAACTGCTTCATCCTCTAGGCGCTCCTAGTTTTTGTATGTATTTTCTTTTGGTATTTGTAACAGCCTATTTTACCTTGTATATCACTGTTGGGTGTATGTATTGGTGTAAATACTAGAATATAAACTTTTTAGGAGCTAAGAATTAGGAACTGAAAATATTTCAGTAAATACCTCATAATTGAGGATTGAGTGAATGAATTAGTGAATGCATGCATGAACCAACCAATCTGTGAAATCAGCTTTCAACAAAAGTCACAAGTTAGTAAATCTAATGGTAATTCTTTTTTTCATTCTGCCATGGAGTATATTCATCTCATAGAATAGTTTACCAAAAAAAAAAAAAAAAGTCAGCCAGGCATGGGAGCACATGTCTGTAATTCCAGTATTTGGTAGGCTGAGACAGGAGATTGGTAGATTCAAGGTCAACCTCAGCAATTTAGTGAGACCCTGTTTCGAAATAAAAAAGGCTGTGGATGTTACTCAGAGGCAGAATGTCCCCAGTACCACCAAAAAAAAAAGTCAAGGTACCTTCATTTAGAGAAAGCAGTGTTTACATGAGATGTTAATATAGACCAGCCACAAGATAAGTTTAGACTTATTGTTAATATCTCAAACATAAGATTTTAAAATACAGAAAAATACAAAGAAGGAAACAAAACAAAAATTAGCCTCCATCTCCTTGCCCAGTAGTCCCTGCTTATATATTCAAGAAGTGATTCATATATATATATATATATATATATATATATATATATATATTATATAAAAATCAGATAAAAACTGTAATTCAAACAAAATCTCTCTGCCTAATACCTCTCTCCAAAGGTTAATAATATTTCTTATGATTCTTGAAAACTATATATAATATGAATAATATATAATGATGTATAGCTATATTTTATTGTAATATATGTAAGAGATTTGTGAAGTCTCTTATATAAGAGAAGTGAAAACATATATTCTAAAAAAACGTACAAAACAAACATACCAGCTTTATTTTAATAGCCCCAAACTGCAAGCATCCCAAGTACCCACAAACAGGTAAATGGATAAGCAAATTATAATATATCCATACAATGGAATACTACTCAGCACCTTAAAAAAATGAACTATTGATACTGCAGTAACAGATGAATCTCAAAATCATTATGCTGAGTGAAAGCTGGATTTTAAAAGAATATATGCTATCTGATTCCACTTATATAATATCCTAGAAAAGGCAAACTAATCTAGAATATCTCTCTTCTGTTGCAACCATCTGCACAAACAGGTGTCACTTAGCTCTTTTCATGTTGGCCATGGGAATTGGTGCTCAGGAAACTGGCATGAATGTCGATCTGGCTACTACTAAGTGCTCTGAGTAATAGACTGTCTTCCATCTCTGACCTAGAAATCTCACATCTTCTTCCAGTATCCAGGCTTGTTAGTTTACAAATTAGGGTAAAATACCAGATCCTTCACAGTTCTTGATAATGAGCTACCACTGTGCTCATACCCAAAAAATTTAAAGGAATGTCATTCCCAAGCATTGACAAGGATGTGATGTCATTGAAATGGGAGTGTGTTAATAAGTTGTTACTACCACTTTGTAAAGATGTTTGGCAAGATCTACTAAAGATGAAGAAAGCTATATAGATGTTACCTAAAACCTAGCAATCCCACTCAAATAGAATGACCATGGAAAACAAATGTTTCAACAGAAGATAGGTATAAAAATGTTTATATTAGTTGTATTCATAATAATACCTAAAAACTGAAAACCATCCAAATGTCCACTAACAGTAGAGTTAATAAATACATTGTATATAGCAATAAAAAGAATATTCTATAACACAATAATAATGCTATAACACAGTATTATGGATATATTTCATAGATATGATATTGAACATAAGTCAGAAGAGCATATACTGTATGAAGTATGTATATTTATGTAAAAGGTAAGAAAAAACAAGCTGGGTTTGGTGACATACACTTGTAATAGTAGTACTTGGGAGGCTGAGACAGGATTAAAAGTTCAAAGCCAACCTCAGCAACTTAGTGAGACCCTGTTTCAAAATAAAAATAAAAAGAGCTAGGTGGTAGAGTGTCTCTGGGTCCAATCCCCAGTAATACATACACATACACTCACACATGCACATACGCATGTTAAGAAAAAACGGGCAAAACTATCACACTTCTCTAATGATAGAATCAAAGTAGTGGTTACCTTTGATGGGACTAATAACTTAAGAGAGCTTTCTGTATCTTGATCTGAATGGTGGTCACATGAGTATGTACTTATATAAAAGTTAATTGAGCTCTACACTTAAGGTTTATATACTTGTGTCTGTAAATCATACCATAATTTTTTAAAATAGATAAAATATATTAAGACCTCCCTCTAGTCTTTCAGAAGGATTTTTTCTCAGCCTTTGGTTTAGAATGAATAGTCATAGGAAACATAGCAAGATCTTTATCTGAAAAAGCTGTTTTTAGCAAACCTAGAATCAGTATCTGAACTGCCCGGGAGTGGTTATTATTGCATCAGAAATGGTTTATTGCCAACTTAATTCAGTGGTAGCCTAGCTGAAATCCTAAAGCATCAGACTCTGTATGGATTTTTTAAATCTTTTTTTTTTTTTTTTTTTTTTAGAAAACAAATGTATCGTACCACATTTTACATATCATAAAATTCACCTAAGTATACAATTCAATAATATTTAGTGAATTTACCAAATTGAGTAACCCTCACCATAAAATCAGTTTTAGAACATTTTCATCATGCCAGTATGATCTCTCATGTCTATTTAATGTTAATCCTGTTTCTACCTCCAGCGCCAGGCAACCACTAATCTACTTTCTGACTCAATACATTTATGTATTCTGGGTATTTTATTTAAATGGAGTCACGTAATATGTGGTCTCTGTGTTGACTTCTTTCACCTAGCTTTTGAAGTTCATCTGTGACAAAGACTATATCAGTAGTTTGTTGCTCTTTATTGCAAGTGGTATTCCAGCATATGGCTATGCCACATTTTATCTATCTATTTACCAGTTGATAGACATTTAGGTTATTTCTAATTTGAGGCTATTGTGAATGGTTCTACTGTAAATATTTCCATGCAAGTCTGGATGGACCTATGTTTTAATTTCTCTTAGATACCTCAGAGTGGAATTGCTGTATCATATGGTAAATTTATATTTAACTTTTTAAAGAAACTGCCAAACTTTTCCAACGTGGCTACACCATTTTATATTCCTATCAGCAGTGTACAAGGGTTTCTGTTTGTGGACATCCCCTTCACCGTCTATTATTATTGTTTTATCTTTATTTATTATAGTTATTCTAATGGGTATAAACTGCTATTTGATTGTGATTTAATTTGCATTTTGTTAATGTTTAATCATGTTGAGCTTATTTTCTGTATATATGAGCTATTTATGCATCTTCTTTACTGAATTTTCTCTTTAAACCGTTTGCATCCCCAGTCCTTTTTATTTTTTATTTTGAAATAGGGTCTTTCTAAGTTTCCCAAGCTGGATTTGAACTTTTAATCCTTGTGCCTCAGCCTCAGTCTATAGCTGGGATTACAGGCCTTTACAGGCCTGCACCACTGTGCCTGGTGAATTTATTTGTTTTTATTGAAGTATTGGAAAATACTTGTTTTCTATATACACTTAAATGCATTCTCTTTTCCTTCTCCTTCCCTTTCCCCATGTTAAAAATAAAAATTTAAATTATATTCCCTTTCCCCATGTTAAAAATAAAAATTTAAATTATATTATCCTAAATTGCTATGGCTATGGACCGCAAGTGTTAATGAGTTTTCTCATAATGTTCTTCTTCTTTGCTAGCAGATCTCTTTAGCTTCTTAAGCAGGACTGATCATGCTTCTTTAAAGGAAGGGTAAAAGATAAATGTAACCGTCAGAAACCAGATAGATCCATCTGGGAAATAGGCTTTTGTACTGTCAGAATGGTACACATTGATTGTGTTGAACAAAATACTTTGTCAGTGAATTATTTCCTGTCAGTGCTGAACATAATACAAACAGATTTACTATTGCCTGTAGGACAAGTCATAGGTCAGAGAATAGTTTGTACTGGGTTGTTTCTGTTTCTGGAAACCATGGTTTTAGTATGCTCACAAAGAGGCAAGAAAGTAAGCTGTAACCAAATGAGTCATTTATTTTCAAAATTTAATACATTGTAGGTTGAAAATGTTTCCAGAATATAGAGAAATAAAATTACATTCACAGAGAATTGCCCTGCTAAGTGGATAAATGTATGTAAGTATTTGATAAAAGCACAACTTCTGGTGGCTTCAGTGATTAGGTATCTGAATCATTTCTTAAATTAAATTTTCTTAGCTCAGAAGAGTCTTCCTGTTTTCTCATTTTAGCTCTAGATATTCATATTTTTCTTTCTTAATTTTTATTTTTGTGATGCTAGGGTTTAAACCAAGGACATTCTACCTCTAAGTATACCCTCAGCCCTTTTAGTTTTTATTTTGAAACAGGGTCTTGCTAAATTGCTAAGACTGGCCTCAAGTCTGTGACCCTCCTGTCTCAGTCACCCAAGTACTGGGATTACAGGTGTACCCCACCACACCTGGCTGCCTTTACTTTTAATTGTACATAGAAGTAGTTCCCCAAACTCAAATTTCCTTGATTAACAGGAATAACAGAATTTCAAGTATGAACCTCAGGGGCCATGGTAAAGGGTGGGGGGTGATGAATGCTAGTAATAAAAGGCCTTGTTCAAATCCAACTTTTAAAATTCTCTTCTTATTTAAACTTAATTTCAATACTGAATCATATGGAGCAATGCCGTAAAAAAAAAAAAAAATACCATTCATACCATTCATATCACTTTTTAAAACCCTGGGGAAATGATTGTTTTGATTGTTTAAATAGTCCTTGTGATGTTATAGACTCCCTTCCCCCACACACTCACACACGCTGGAAAGAGAATCTTTTCCCTTTTCTCCAGGACATCTTTTATAGGATGCTGTCTTCTGGCATGAACAGGAAATTATTAAGGGATAATTAAAAATCCTTTAGGTTACTGCTGGATTGATCTCTAAAGACTAAAACTATATTATTCCATAAGATCAAGACCCTTGATTTAAGAAAATTTTAAAAAAGAAGAAGAAAGGACTCATGACTTGCTTTCTTCTTCTCCCCCACCACTCCAACTACTCCTATCCCCTGGACTCATGGCATTTACGATTTTACTTATAGGGACAATGGAATCAGCACTTACGCAAATATTTAGGGAGGTTTTTTTGTTTTGTTTTCATTTTTGTTTGTTTTTTTTTTCTGAGTGTTTTACTTATATAGAGAAGAAATATTCATTATAAAATTCTTAAAGTAATCATGTATATTTTATTAACTGCTTTAAAATAGAGGTCTGATTAATATATTGATCAGCTATATACTGTTAGAAACAGAAATACTCAAAAAAATTGGGGTTTTAATTAGATGCACCAAACAAAAGCTCCATGTTCCATGTAAGAGGAAAGTAATATTTGCTGAAAACATAAAAACTTTTAAATCAAAAGATGAAATGATTGAGGATGAGTATTGACACTCTACATCATTAAGGCTTGAGTTTTTCCTAGAGAAGCTAACTTTTGTGAATATGTTGAGATGTTCGTATACCTTTAAAATAAAATTCTAAAATATAAAAAATTAAACTATAGATTTTGTTCTTTTCTAAATTTAAATTGTTGTTAATGTTTTTTTAAGCTTGGGAGTTGGAAAGCAATAGAAGACCATTGTAGATTTGCGGTTACATGGCAAAAATTATCAGAGTAAACTGCCTTTGGTCATCCTTGAAGTCTTAAAATGAGATTGGCAATGAACTGGAGGGATGTGGGAAGCAGGAAATGTTTGCTTGCAACAGCTGTCATCAGTGCTTTGTGTGAGAGTGAGGGAGGAGTCTATCAGGGAAACATAAAAACAGCAAAAGTTAGTTAAAATATAAACTCTATTAAATGCATTAATGCTTGGAACTGTCCATTTTCCTAAGAAAAGGATCATAAGAAACAGGTAAATGCAGAATGGGAATATAGACGTATTTAAATGCATCCAATTAGAAACTGTAATGCAGATTTTATAAAAAATGGGCTTTTCAGCAGTCAGAATTTTGGCGTTGTATATCAAGGGTGTAAGAACAGCAGAATGGCTTCTTGCCCAGGCAGTAGCAAACAAAACTGTTATTTCAGGCTCCCTGCTTGTTCAAGTCAGCCAGAATGACAATTGTGCTACTGTAATCTGTTTACATTAGTGGCAATTGATAGAAGAAATAGAAGAAGAAATAATTCAAACTGGCTTCCAAACACAATATAGAGTTGTCTCTGAAATGTTATATTATGCCAAATTTTTTCTTTTCTTTTCTTTTCTTTTTCTTTTTTTTTTTTTGTGGTACTGGGGATTGAACTCAGGGGCGTTCTACCTGTGAGCTATACCCCTGGCCGTATTTTTTATTCTTTATTTTGAAACAGGGTCTCACTAAGTTGCGGAGTGCCTTACTAAGTAGCTGAGGCTGGCCACAAACCTGGATCCTCCAGTCTCGGCCTCCCAAGTACTGGGATTACAAGCATGCACCACAACGCCCGGCTATGCCAAATTTTTTCTGCTGGACTTTTTTTTTTTTTTCTGCTCACTCATGTTGTATTTAAATTTCTTAACTTTAAAAAAAAGTTTGTTAGTTAAATGTTTAAGTGAGCGATCCTCAGCTGTTCTAATCTGATAAAATCTCAAAATAATTATTTTCTCCTCCCTCTTCCTCCTCTAAAAGCAAAACTTTTTAATGACAGATTTTGTGGATTTCCTTTTAAAGCTTTTTCTTTTTATATAAAAAAGTCATAGATTTGTTTTTCTGTTTCTTCAGTTCATTTGAACTCACCTAATTATTTCTTATACTTGTATTTGTGTTCACTGAATATTATAGTATTATTTTAACCTAATGGAACTATCTCAAAAAAATGGCAGTACAATTTCACAGTAAGAATGGCACCATGTCATGGAAATATGTATGTGTCCCTACAGAGCTGTCATTGTTCTAGATGTATAGGATGATGATGTTCAATGAATTGTCTTTATAGCCATCTCCTTCAGAATTACTCTTATAGAGTAACAAAAGTTAATTTGTTATTTGTTGATTGTCTTAATGTAGCTGAAACACAGCTTATGTATAATAAATACAACATTCAGTCATTAGACAAGTATTTATGACAGATATACTGTATACCAGGCACTGTTCAAAGCACTTAAGTTAATTAACAATTAACTAACAACAATAACAAAATATTCCCACCATTGTGTAGCCTACATTCTAGTTGGAAAAAGTAAAATAAACATAATAAATAAATAATTTACATAGTATTATAGAAGGCTAAACATGCTATGGAACAAGATAAAACAGAATCAACTATATCTGAAGGAAGAATGAGGATAAGGCCAGACAAATTCCTAGATCTAAGGAGGACTAGTCTGGAATTCATTTCGACATTGAGCATTATGTGTAGGACACTGATTTATCTGAAGGGATAGGGTTATCTAAGATGAATCAGATGTTGCCTCTTGCCTTCAAGAACCTATTGCAATCAGTAAGGGGAGACATGTAAACAAAGTTGAATAACAGTTCTACCTAGCAAGGTATGTATGTGGTTGCTGAAAGGGAAAAGCAGTTGATTTGACTGGGATCTGTCAAATTGATTTGACTGGGATCTGTCAAGGAAGCAAAGAAAGTATAGCCTATTCAAAGTTTGACAAAGGAAGAGATAAGATTAGCAAAGACCTTTTCCAAGAAAATAACTTGCAAATAAAGAAAGTTTAAGTGACTATGGGGAAGAATTTAATGTAATCCTATTTGTGCCTTTATTTCTAATGCATTTGGAATCTTACCCCCAAAATAATCCTTGCCCATTCCAATGTCAGGAAGGGTTTCTCCAGTATTTTGTTAATTTCTAGTAATTTCATAGCTTTAGGCCTTACATTTAAGTCTTTAATCCATTTTGAGTTTATTTTGTATATAATAAAAAGATAAAGGTTTAATTTCATTCTTACACATATGGGTATCTGATTTTTTAAGCACTATTTATTGAAAAAACTGTCCTTTCTCCAAGATGAGTTCTTAACACTTTTCTTGAAGATCAGCTGACTATAGATGTGTTGGTTTCCTTCTGGGTTCTCTATTCTGTTCTATTGACCTATGTGTTTATTCTTATTCCGATACCAACTTTGCAGTATATTTTAAAGTCAGATAGTATAATGCTTCAGCTATTCAGGGCTTTTTTATTGCCATACAAATTTTGGGATATCATTTTTTTCTAGTTCTGTGAAAAATAGCATTGATATTTTGGTAGAGATTGCTCTGAATCTGTAGATCACTTTGGGTAGTATAGATATTTTAACAGTATTGATTCCTCCAATCTATGAACACAGGGTGTGCTTCCATTTTGGTGCATATGTGCCTTCAATTTTTCTTTAATTTTATTTTTGTTGGTACTGGGGGTGATACTGGAGATTGAACCTGGGGCATTCTACCTCTGAGCTACACCCCCAACTCTATTTTATTTTTTACTTTGAAACAGGGTCTCACTAAGTTACTGAGGCTAGCCATGAACCTATGATCCTCATGTCTCAGCCTCCAAAAAGTACTAAGATTACAGGTGTGTGCCACCACACCAGCTTCAGTTTTGTTCATCAGTGTTTTATAGTTTTCATTGTAGAGCTCTTTCACCTCTTTGGTTAAATTTGTTCCTAGGGATTTTATTTATTTATTTATTTACTTATTTTTGTTGCTATTGTAAATGAGATTGCTTTCTTTGTTTCTTTTTCAAATAATTCACTATTTGTATATAGAAAGACTACTGATTTTTGTATATTGATTACATGTCCTGCAACTTTGCTGGATTTGCTTATTGATTCTAACAGTTTAGGTAGAATTTTTAGGGTTTTCTATATATAGGATTGTGTCCTCTGCAAACAGTGACAATTTGATTTCTTCCTTTCTGATTTGGATGCCCTTTATTTCTTTCCTTTGCCTGATTGCTCTGGCTAGGACTTCCAGTACTACATTGAATAAAAGTGGTAGAAATGGGCATCCTTATCTAGTTCCATATCCAACCATTAAGATTTTATTTGAATTTTGTTTTAAAGTGAATAGAAGATTCTCATTAGTCTTCTTTTCAAATTATTCTTCAGTCTATCAGCTTAAGAAGTACCTTATAAATATTCTATTTTCTTATGTAAAAATGACACATTTTGGGCTTGGGGGGTTGTGGGAAGAGGTGGTGGTGTTTTTGTTTTGGTGCTGGGGATTGAACCCAAGACAGGCACACCCTTTACCTCTAAGCTGTACCTCCAGCCTGTTCAGTTTTGTTTGATTGTTTTTATAGAAAATATTTCACATAGAGCTGCAGTTTATTAGTATGACATGCAGGATACCTTTACTTTGCATTAGCAAGGCCTTGATTACTACTCTTTAAAAAAAAAGAAAAAGGAAAAGCAATTGAAAAAAACTGACAAAGTCTAAAAAGGGATAATAAAACAAAGCCTATGTAAACAGAATTAAATCTGTTTAGCTTTAAAAGGGGAGGAAGAATGCATTCACTAGACTAAACATCAAGATATCTGGCTCCAAGGCTGCCCTGCTACCAGTGAGTGGCTCACTTTAGACAAGTCACTGCACAGTTTGCTAATATTAAAATGAGGGTATTTAAATAGATCAGCTGTCGGCAAATTTTTCATTAAAAGGTGTCTTTTGCAGTTACTTAACTCTGATGTAAATGGTTAGTTAAATGAGTGGGCATGGTTCTGTTCAAGTAAAATTTATTTACAAAAACTGCCAGCAGGTCAGATTTGGTCCATAGACAACAGTTTCCCATCCTTTGGACTAGAGAATCTTTAAGATTCTTGTCACATCTTCATTCTTTAATACCGATTTATTATCAACATTACATGTATAAAAGGGATTGCTGTTCACTTTTTTTCTGTACTGTATCAGCCAGTCAGGAAACATAAATCACTTTTTTTAACAGAAATTTTGATAATGTAAAGAATTATTAACCTAGGTTTTATATAATTAAAAAGATAAGAGAACATTTAAATTAATCACCACAAAATGTGCCATTTATTATATTTCACAGAATGACACATTAAGTTCTCTGTAAATTAAATCTAATACAGTCACATGCCACAAATGACATTTCAGTTAGTAATGGGCTGCATATGCCACAGTAATCCCATGAGATTAGATTGCCTACTGACATAGCAGCCTTTTTAGTTTGTATAAGAATATTCTATGATGTTCAAATCACCTAATGTTGCATTTTTAGAATGTGTTCCTCTTGTTAAGCAACATGTGACTATATTTGGTTTTGTTTTTGTGGTACTGAGGATCTAACTCAAGGCCTCATGCATGCTTAAACATCGCTGTACCACTGAACTTCACCCCAACCCCTAGACGCATTCTTTTTTTTTTTTCTCGGTACTGGGGATTGAACTCAGGGGCATTCTACCTCTGAGCTACATCCCCAGCCCTATTTTTTATTCTTTTTATTTTGAAACAGGGTCTCACTAAGTTGCCGAGTGCCTCACTAGGTAACTGAGGCTGGCGGCGAACCCAGATCCTCTGGTCTCAGCCTCCCGAATGCTGGGATTACAAGCGTGCGCCACCACGCCCGGCTCCTAGACTCATTCTTGATATTGGTTCATTCTAGCCTTTTAACCAAATAAAGCTAGTGTAATTTCCCAGGTTATAGAACAGAAAATAATTTTCCTTTACTTTTATAGAAATAGTACAAAAGAAAATCAGCCTGCTCTTGAAACCAGGACAAAGCTACCTCCTAAACATCCTTGCTCCCCTTTTAACAAATTAATAAGCATTTTATGTACCTACTTTATGCAAGAAATCTATATTTATTGAGAATAAAATATATGTAAGATGTGGTCTCTGCCATGTGGGACTCAAACTCTTAGAGCCTAAGCCCATACTCAGCTGTAGGAAAGATGAACAATAGTGCTGTGTAACAAACTAGTCCAAAATTATAGCAACTTAAAACATTTATTTTCACTCATGCATCTCAAATTGGTTAAAGATTGATTGATCTATACTGAGTTTGATTAGGTTTCATTCCAAGCTAAAGATTAGCTTCAGATCTACCTTAATTTCTGTCACCCTCCTTGGACCAATGGGCTAGCTGAGCATATTCTCATAGTGATGACAGAAGCAAAAAAGACATGCCTAATAACACAAGCACACTTAAAGCTCTTCCTTGTATCATATCTACAAATATTCCTCTGGTCAAAGCAAGTCAAATGGCCAAACCCAAAGTCAAAGTCCACCTCTAATGGCATAACTGCAAAGTGGAATGCAGGTCAAGTGGGGAGAACCTCAGGAACAGAAAACAAAGACCTTGACTGTAGGAAGAGTAAAGAACTGGTGCTAGTATTTCAGTGGGCACATCTTAGAGAGTAGCAGATGTAGAGGAGAAACTCAGTAGCTTCCCACCACTTTCTTCCCTTTTTTTTTTTTTTTTTTTTTTTTTTTTTTTGGTGGTGGTATTGAAGATTGAACCAGGAGCATTCTGAGACTACACTCCCAGTACTATTTTATTTTTTATTTTGACACAGGGTCTCACTAAGTTGTGGAGGGTCTTGCTAAGTGCTGAGGCCACAAACCTTCCATCCTTCTTTCTCAGCCTCCCTAGTACTGGGATTACAAGTGTACACCACCATGACCAGCTCCTACTACCTTCTTTATTGAACCTTTATGACCAGGTAAAAAGCCTGAATCCAAATGTTAGAGGACAGAAAGCAGATGTGTGTGTGTAGAAAAGAGTTAACATAGCACACCTGAGACTGTTATCCTTACAAAGCCTGCTGTTAAGTTGGTCTGTGGCTAGCATTTGGAAACTTACATTTCAGGATTCCCATCATTTCCTAAAGGATAAGGGTGTTTCACTGTACCTAAATTATTTGCTCAAACAATATGGTTTATTTTGAATATATGATTTCTTTCTGGAGTCTGGTACGTGTTAGGCAGAAGCTGCCTATATGACCAGCCCCAAGTTAAAAATAAAAAATAGTAAATGCTGAGTTTCTTATGATCTTCTCTGGTAGAAAGCATTTCATATGTGTTGTCACAACCCAGTTGCTGAATGAATTAAGCACACCTTGTGTAACTCCACTCATAAAGAACTCTTGGAAGTCTGTGCCTCATTTACTCCAAACCTTACAACATGTGACTTTTCCCTTTACTGATTTTACTCAGCATTCTTTCACTTTCACTGTAGTAAACCATAATTATGAACGTAAGGGAAAAGGAAAAAAAAAGCCTCAGTCCCAGAGGTTGTTTCTCCTTGTCTTTGCAAGAAGAAACTGAACTATCTTTGGGGCTTAAATGTTGAGGACATACCTTTGAAATCTTCATTTAACATTAAAGTTTTTTAATAATTTGGAAGAGATGCTGTAAAGGGAAGAGATTTCCCAATTTTTTGTAGAAAAGAGCTAGCTACTTTTATAGTTGGCATTGGAAAGGCACAGGGAAGGAGCAAAGAAGGCATTCCTTCCCTTCCTGTCCATAGCACTCCCAAATACATTTACCATGTCCCAACTGTCACAGTAGGAGGAGTGTATACTCTGGGAAGAATGCGTTATAGTGGTTTCTGAATTTTGTGTACCCTTGTGCCTTGGCAGCAGATGAAGGTTTTTGGTGAAGGCTTCTGCTTAGAATCATTTATCAGTCTTAATCAACTGATCTATCTTATGGCCTACTGGTGGGGCACTGGGATTTCCTCATACAAAGGATTCATATAATGACTAATGTTTTGTAACTATTTAATAAAATTAAGTGAGTATGTGTGCTTAGAATATCCAGGAAGGGAAGGGAAATAGTACCTTATTGGCCTAATAAAGGCAAGGCTAAAAATCATTGATAGGGTTTTTGATAAGGTAATGGGGACCGTCTAAGCATCTCTACAGGTGAGGAACTCATGGATCTCTCTTAAAAGAATAGAATTTCTTTATTGTTATATTTTCTCATTTCCTTGTTCTTTAAGGAAAAAGCATCATTCAAGAAAAGCATGTTGCATACTACCTGGCACACTACAAATGTTTAAAAATAAATGTTAATTCCCTTATTTCTTTTCACCTTATTAATAATGTTTTTAAAAGTTATTCATTCTTTCCAGGCATGGTGACACATACCTGAAATCCCAGTACCTGGGAGGCTGAGACAGGAGGATCACAGGTTCAAGGCCAGCCTCCGCAACTTAGCAAGATTCTTGACAACTCAGAGAGACTCTATTTCAAAATAAAAAATTTAAAGGCCTGACAGAAGTATACCTCAGAGGTAGAATGACCCTGGGTTCAATCCCCAGTAACACACACACACACACACACACACACACAAAGATGTCTTAGAAAATCATGTATTTCTGACATTGGACATGTTCAGACATAAACTATCCAACCACTTTGAGAGAAAACAGAGTTGAGCATTAGACAGATATTAAATGAGACAACCTTTAAGGTCCATTCTGCTCCTATAATTCTAACAAGAACATTCTCTTGAATGCTATCTGCTATATTCTTTTAATAAAATGTTTGCTCTCTCATCTTTCTTCTTTCCTATAGACATATATAAACAATAAAGATATTGTTACAATACAGTGCTGGCATTTTTTACTAACTTTGTTATTATATTTGTTGAGTGAATAAATGAATGAACAAATTAATGAATGAGTATCATTACCCAAGGCCATCACCATAAACAACCTATTTGTGAGGTTAGGGATATAACTACTTACTCACATCATGCTGAATTCCTTATGCTGAGAAAATTCTAGACTGTTTCCTCTTCTTCTTGCTTCTTAATGTTTATAGAAGGGCTCATTTCTAATTAGCTATAAGGTAAAGTAGTATATGTCATTGATGGCAGAAGTGGATTATAAAGTCTTCAGGACAAGCCACTGTGTCATCTTCCACAAATCTCAACATGTGATGCAATTTTCCTGTACAAAGATACTCCCTAGGAATTTGGTGACAAAATATTTGAGGCCTGACAACCCTAAAAAGATTATCTTATGGGTTTTTTTTCCTTCTTACCTATTTAAGCCAGTCATTAATGTTAAGTTGGTAACCAAGATTTTCAAACAATAAGACATGAATACTGTGTAGTATTTCTTATAATTTGAAACATTCTTGTAAAATGTATTTTGCATTTCACTGTTAATTTTTAATACAAACCCATTTACTGTTTCTTTTAAAAACAAAGAAATTGTCCTTTTGATGTTTTCACAATTAAACATTCAGAAGCAAAATGATGTTTTAAGCTTGTTAGACTAGGATTTTGTTGTTCCTTTTAATTCTCAAATAATTTTTACCATTATCTGCCACTTTATGAAGTGACACATGCACACAAATACACACACACACACACACACTTTCATTGGTGCATTGTAGTCTCACATCATCATGTAGTTCAGAGTGATGTGACATACATGCATGTACTTGGTGAGCTTCCTCCTGCTCCTTCCTCTCTCCCTTCCTTTCCCCATACATGATATTGAGATTGGCATTAGTATTCTCACATATGTACATAAACATCAATGGAAGTGCCTCTTTTGTTAATTCTACCTCCCACCACCACCACCTTCCCTTAGACCACCTCCTTGGCTCCACTGGGGCTTCTCCTCCATTATCTAAAGTCCCTCCTGTATCCCTATTACTTCCTAGTTTCCACATGTGAGAGGACACATGTGACCCTTCACTCTCTGTGACTGGCTAATCTCATTTAACATAATGTTCTCTGGGTCGACCCATCCAGTGTCCTGCAGATGACATATTTCTTCCTTCTTGATTGCTGAGTAGAATTCTGTTGTATATATATCCCATAATTTTATAATCCATTCATCTGCTGATGGACACCTAGGTTGGTTCCATAATTTGGCTATTTTGAATTGTGCTGCTATAAGCATGAGTTTTTTTATGTCTGTTTAGTTTGCTTCTCTTTGTCTATTTGAAAAAGAAATATTATATTCCTCTGTTTAAAGGTATAGAACCTCTTATCAAATACATATTTGTGATGTCCTATATTGAAGTAGCAAGTAAAATGAAGGACTACATTAAAAAAAAACCACTTGGTTTTTTAAAAGCATAAAATAAATGTTTTATACATATTTATTTTGTGCTGGAATAAGCCCTGAGTATAGAGTTTGGGAGATACAAACTTTAGAAAGAAGTTTTCTAAACTTACATATTTTAACTAAGTTTTTCTGTCTTGTCAGCCACCAGCTCTGCCCACTTGGAGGATCTTGCTTACCTGGATGAGCAGAGACATACGCCTTTGAGAACTTCTCTTCGAATGCCAAGACAGAGTATGGGTGGTGCACGCACACAGCAGGATTTAAGAGGTTAGAACCGTGGGAGGGCGTTAGCTTGGGAACAAATGAAAATAAGCAAAAATCAAAAATTTCCTTTTTTCCTCCTATTCCAAAACTTATTTAAACCTCCTTTTAAGAAGTGAGATGGCATTCGGGAGGCTGAGACCGGAGGATCCGGGTTCGCGGCCAGCCTCAGCTACCTAGTGAGGCACTCCGCAACTTAGTGAGACTTGGTTTCAAAATAAAGAATAAAAAATAGGGCTTGGGGATATAGTTCGGAGGTAGAACACCCCTGAGTTCAATCCCCAGTACCGCAAAAAAAAAAAAAAAAAGAAGTGAGATGATCTATTTTAGCACATAACTAATTAATTCCATAAATCAATTGTACTTATTATGGAAACACATTGTAATTACCAATAGTTGGATACATTGACTCCTTGAAATTCTGGGGAAAAAAAATGTAAAGGCCTGGTAGTGAGGAGAAAATAAGCTTTTATATTATTATTATTGGTGCATTGTAATCATACATCTTTGTGAGGTACAAGCTGGTAGAGGCATACATGCACACATCTCTCATTTAACCCTTCCCCAATTCCCTCCCCTCCCTCCTTCTCAAGTTCAGTTTAGTGATTGACTTTGATATTTTTGTGAATGTGCATCATGTGCATTAGGGTGTTTTTTAAGATCCTCGAATTCAGAATTGACTATTGGCCAACTTCATCCCTAGCCATACTGCAAATTAATTTTGTGCTTATAATCATGTATTTTGCCAGAAAGTTTTATTTTTATTTCAATGGCCATTTCTAGTAAGTAACATGCAGTACTTCTATTGCTATTCCTGTCTTTGCAATGTTTAAACATCTTACTCTTTTTCCACTTAGGCCCCCATTTCTTTGTGGTATGCTATTCTGTGCTTCTATAAGCAGGAACCTGATTTTGTTATAATAGCAGTCTAATTGAAGTGTTTGTCATTGGTGTCTGTGTCTCTTGTTTACTCAAAATGAACCAAACTGTCCCTGATGGCTTTATCAAATAGTCTGCTTTCCTCTAATATCTAATAATCTATAGCTCTACTATAGCAAGTGATATATATACACACACACACACACACACACACACACACACACACACACAGGGAGAGAGAGAGATATTGATTGAGATTGAACCCAGGGGCATTCTACCTCTCAGCTACACCCATAGCCCTTTTTATTTTCTATTTTGAAACAGGGTCTCACTGGGTTGCTAAGAGTCACTCTAAATTGGTGAGGCTGGCCTTGAACCTGCAATCCTCCTATCTCAGCCTCCCAAGTACTGGGATTACAGGCATGTGCCACCATTCTGAGCTGGCTGCATCAATAAATATTAACTTTTTTCTTATTGTCTTATTGATTCTTTTCATCTTGACTTTGCTCTCCTTCTCCCTTGTCCTGTGTTCTGCCCTAAACAATATAGAGCAGTATGCATACTTCCCACAGGAAGGAATTTATATATGTCCTTTATTCATTCTTGGAAGCCTTTGTGCTGACAATTTTTCAATGATGAATAAGCAAATAGCATAATATAATTGATTATATTGCTACAATTTTCAAACTCTCCTCAAAACAATTGATGGCCTCAATCATAGTTTTAGTTCTTAATACTTTTATCTATTCTGCTTGCCTTTTCTTCAGTATACCGAATACCACTTGCTTAGTATATGCAGCTGTGTATTTCCAGTCCAGAAAGTGGAATTATGTCAAGCAGTACTTTAGATTGATTATATCCAAAGCCTAAATAAATTAATCAAAAGACCAAATAATTTATTTGTGCCAATATCACAATGCATAGCCAAAATAAAGAAAATTGGACAGAACCACTGATGTATACAGAACTTCAAATTTGTTTGGAACTCTGCTACATTAGCATCATCTTGCCTTTCATCACTGAAAAACACACTGACATTATTGATTTTATTTTCTGCTTTGCTACTTATTGTATTAGAGGTGTTATACTACATAGGAAACAAAATTA
This sequence comes from Graphiurus murinus, assembly GCA_004027655.1. Lineage (NCBI taxonomy): Eukaryota > Metazoa > Chordata > Mammalia > Rodentia > Gliridae > Graphiurus > Graphiurus murinus. The sequence continues at coordinate 18,530 of PVLC010022716.1, forward strand.
ATTGACAGATTTCAGCTGTGTTATTTAGGGGGAATCTTTATATTAAGTTCTACTGATACCTGATAGCACATATCTGCTTCTAGTATCTAAATATTTAATAAGGTTTTGACAGATGCATTCTGGTAAGCTTGATGTTACACATAGCTATCAGTTGTGTCTAGAATACAGCAAAGACTTTTGCTGTTGTGTTGAACTTTCACCTTTATATTTAGTCAAACAACAAAAGTGCATCCAACCATTTTTCCAAAGAGTACTTCTTTAGGAAGTCCTCTATCTGAATAATGCATTTATAATGATACTTATTTCACAGCCCTTGAAAGAAAGTATCTCAACTTACTGATTTTTTTAAAATTTATTTTGTTTGGCATTGAGAATTGAACCCATGGGCGGCATTCTATCTCCGAGCTACATCCTCAGACCTTCATATTTTTTATTTTGAAACATGGTCTCTACAGGTTCTGAGAGTCATGCTACCTTGCTGAGGCTGTCCTTGAATCTGAGATCCTCCTGTCTCAGCCTCATAAGTACTGGGATTACAGGAATGTGCCACCATGCCCCGCTCACTATATTGTTTATGTTAACCTGATTAAAGCTGAAGTTTATGTACTGATTAAAGTGCTATAATATTAGTGTTTTAGTTCCTTGAAGTTGTCTTTATTTTTCAAGAGCTTTTTTCTTAGCAGTCTAAACAGTTAGAATTTAGGTTGATGTATTGATCCATAAGAGACAGGTATTTACTTAGTAGTACTTCAGCTGTCTAAAATTTACACACTCTAGTAGTGGTGCACACCTATTATCCCAGTACTTAGGAGGCTGAGACAGGAGGATCACAAGTTCTGTGCCAGCCTCAACAACTTAGCAAGATCCTGTTTCAAAATAAAATAGGATTGGGGGTAAAGCTCAAAGGTGGAACACTCATGAGTTCAATCCCCAGTACCACAACACACTCTAATTCAGAATTTAGAAGCCCTAGAGAATAAGCTCCTCTCAAAAAGTAACATGTTGCTGGATGTGGTGGCACACACTTGTAATCCCAGTACTTGGGAGGCTAAGACAGGAAGATTGTAGGTTCGCAGCCAGCCTCAGCAACTTGTGAGTCCTCCAAAACTTAGTGAGACCCTGGTTCAAAATAAAGAATAAAATAGGGCTGGTAGTATAGCTCGGAGATAAAATGCCCCTGGGTTCAGTCCCCAGTACCCCCACATACACACACACACACAGTAATATGTTATTTTGATTACTGTTTACAAATGAATTGTATGTCTTATGATATGACTTAAAACCACATTAAGGAGAAAAGAAAACAAACTTGGGCAGAGAAACTTTCCTTAAGTTTCTATAGACCTGCTTGGCAAGCCTTTATAACTTGTGATTATTATATCCAAAACATTGCACTTTATTTTAATAAAATATTCAGATTGTATTTCTGACATAACTTTAAAAAGCATGTTATATCATGCTTTCTAATTTCATTTAAAATGGACATACAAATTATAGTCATATTTCAGTTTTACATCTTTTTATTCTGATTATGGTTGAAATAAAACTACTTTATCCCCCCTAAAGTAATAAGGTGATTGAAAGTCTTTTTTAGTGTGCATTAAAATATATATTTCCATATTAGAATAGAGGTATATCTTTCTATATTTTAATGTATTACCCCAAAAAGTTCTGTGAAATCGTTTTTTAATCACAGTTCTAGCATTAAATGATTCTGGGTCTTTAGAGATAGTAGTTAATGGTCATGTAGATTGTAGTATATCTAGTGGATACTAAATGTATTGACTAAATGATTATAAGTATAAAGACTGTCTGAAATATTGTCACTGGATATATATCTAAAGAGCATTTGAGATGGCAAGCATTTGTTGGGAACTTCATGTAGATATTCTGTATAGAGCAGTATTTCTCAAATTTTTTGGTCCCAGAACCTGTCTGCTCTTAAAAAAATTATTGAAGAGCCTAAAAAGCTTGTATTTATATGAGTAAAGTTGGCATTTACTATATCAAAATTAAGACTAATATATCAAATACTCATATTGTTAAATATAATAGATTTCTTAAAATAAGTAGAGATTGTTGAAATATTCATATATTCATTTTTTTATAAACAGCAGTAGACTCATTCATTACATGTTAGCAACATGTAAGCTATGGAAAATCCCACTGTATACTTGTGGGAAAATGACAGTGGTTAAAGGAAAATAATCTCTGAATATTATAAAAATAGTTTTGACCTTGAGGACCTCCAGAACATGTCATAAGAACCCCCAGGCATTCCCAGACCACACTTTGAAAACCACTAGTTTTGCCAGGCAGGGTGGTACATGCCTATAATCCCTGTACTTGGGAGGCTGAGACAGGAGGATCAAAGATTCAATCAAGATTAGCCTCAGCAACCTAGCAAGACCCTATTTCAAAATAAAAAATAAAAAGGGCTGGCATGTAACACACACACACACACACACACACACACACACACACACTGCTAGTTTAGGGATTCCATCATCATTGAAGATAAGTTTTATGCCTCTCAAGGACTGTACAGTCTGTTTATAGAAATTCAGAAAAGCATGTTTTAAGAGGTTGTTAGATGTTATGAACATAGCTTAAGAGTATAGGCACAGTTTAACAATTGCCTTAGTAGTACTGAATTGTTTAATCATAATAATAGTTATATTTTGACTACTGAAGCAGAAATTGTGGGGGTAACATCTGAGCTAGAATTTGGATCTTCAAGTGGGATATTAACATTTGTTTCATTAGTAAAAAGGAGTTTTCTTGTTTGTATGTGTTTTATGGTTTGGTTTTTTTTTTTTTTAACTTTTCAAGACAGCTGTTTTGAACAACTGTTCTATTGTAATTGATGTTTCCACAAATCTAGACCAACAATGGGGAGAAGGTCACATAAGTGCATATCCAGGATCCCTCTGCAGGAAGTTAGCAGATTCCTAGCTGTCTGCCATCCAAGAACTTGAGCTCTAATGCTAAAGCAGATACCGAAGGCTGTGGACTAGGGCAGAGCGTGTAGCTGGCTAACCTCCTCTAAGTGCCTTTTCTAGTTCCACAGTCTGATATTTTGGTGGATATTAAATTTAATTAATATAACTTTATATTAATGTTTTTAACTCAGGTTTTAAAATTATTTGAGGATCCTACTTTTTAATTTAATCAATATTATGTTAATGTGGTGTTATGGTAGAAATTATCTACCTGAAGCCTCTTATTCTTTTTCAGCATCTTAATGAAGTCTCTTGTTCTATAGAAAAGATAAAAACTGTTTGCTACCTATCAAAAGGAACAAAAAGACGATTGCTTTTTATGAATAAACATAATAAATCTTGTGTCAGAATGTAAAATGGAAACCAGTGGGAGTTAAAATACACAAAGCAAATGCTAGCATAGTGACTTCAAATAATAGCTACTTGTGGTAAATTAACAACAAACTATTAATGATAAAACCCTACCCTGCCTGGTGTTAAATTATAATCACACTCTTCTACTTGAAGAGATTACACATTACTAATTAAAATTTCATTTTTAATGTTGATTTCCTTGGGAATTTCACTAAGTCCCATTTCACAAAGGCCATTCAGAGACTTTGTTTATTGCTGCTGTAATAGATCTTAAGATGGAGGGCATATACACAGGTGATAGTCTGATTCATTGGCAGAATTTATGTGAAACTGGCCTTGCCACAACTAACTTGGCTTTGTCAAAGCACTGAGTTTAATTTTTATCAAATAAAATCAGTGTTTTACACCATTTATAAGTAACTTCTCTGAAACAGTGAATCCTTTATGAAGCTGACTAAGATGCATGTCATGAAACCAAATGCTCTCACATTAGCCCAGTGAGTCACTCTCCCTGAGGTTGCTTAGTCATCATAATTATTGCCTGGCTGGCGCTCACATTTACAAGGGAATATTTCCATCAGTCTTTTTTATCTCATTTTTCATTATTTTATTTTTACAAGTAAGATTAAATTTCCTGCTTCTTGGGTAAAGTCAAACTGCAGAAAGATAAAATTGTATGCCTAGAACTGCCTATCTATGAATATAAGATGGGTAGACTGTAAGCTTTCATTGTATGAGGTTGTTCACTTCACCTCCAATCAGCTCTTCTGCAAAGTACCTGAAAAGTTGAAAATACAATACCTATCCCCAGTAGAGGAAGGAAGGAGGAAGGGAGGGAGGGAGGGAGAGAGGGAGGGAGGGGCGGGAAAAGGAAAGGAAAATGTTACAAACTAGATATCTTTGAATGTCTATTAGAAACTAGTTTATGCTTTTTCGAGTAGTCTGGCTGTAATTTCTTTTCTTAAGCAGTTCACTGTTTGTTAAAGTTGCTCCAGATATGCACAGATCTGGTTTTTGTATAAACCAGTATTATTTGGTAGATTATATATTATACCTTGAAAACCCAGCACTAGCTACTACACAAGAAGTTCCCCTACAAGTCTGCAAGAAAGAGATATAACCTTTGAGAAAGAGAAGACTGTAACCTCGTAACCTTCCTTGTGTGTGTGCACACACCCACACACACATTAGTGAGAATTGAATTGAGGGACATTCTGCATCCAAGCTACACTCCTAGTCCTTTTTACTTTTTATTTTGAAACAGAACCTCACTAAGTTACTAAGGCTGGCCTCGAGCCTGCAATCTTCCTGTCTCTGCCTCCCAAGTACTGGGATTATAGTCTTGTACCACTGTAACCTTCTAATAAGCATATATTGACCTTTTGTTAGGTTCCCAAAGTGGGCGATACCATCCCCCAAGGGAGGGTTAGAACTAAAATGTGCACACATAAAAGAATGCAAATTTGTCACTGCACCTTTATGTTTATTTTGTGTTTATTCACTTAAAGGTAGATTGGGGGCAGGGGTGTGCCTATAAAGGAGGGCAATAAGCCAAATAAGTTTAAAGAAAAAACTGCAATGATATATCATTTAAAGAAAAAACTATGGTGTTACATGAAAGAAATTGTAATTATGACATTTAATGTACTAGCCAAGCACAGTGGCACACAAATCCCGATATTTGCCTATAAAAAAAATGTTATAAATGAAGTTAGAATCTATGTTTTAGAAGCAAATACATAAAGAAAAAGGTGGGTTTTTTTGTTTTGTTTTGTTTTTTGCGGTACTAGGGATTGAACCCAGGGGCATTCTACCTCTGAGCTATAGCCCCAGTCCTATTTTTTATTCTTTTTTTGGTTTTTTTGTTTGTTTGTTTGTTTTTTGCAGTACTGGGGATTGAACTCAGGGGCATTCTATCTCCGAGCTATACCCCGAGCCCTATTTTTTTTTTTAATTCTTTATTTTGAAACAGGGTTTCACTAAGTTGCAGAGTGCCTCACTAGGTAGCTGAGGCTGGCCGCAAACCCGGATCCTCCGGTCTCAGCCTCCCAAATGTTGGGATTACAAGGGTGCGCCACTATACCCGGCTCTAATCTTTTTTAAAGAGAATATTTCTAAAATTTTAATTGATACATAATAATTACACATATTTTTGTAGTACAGTGTGGCATTTCATACATGTATACAAGGGGTGACAGGGTCATTGGCATTTCTGTCACCTCAGACTTTTATCATTTCTTTGTATTGAGAAGATTTAAGGTCTTTGCTAGCTGTTCTAAAATATTCAATTAATTGCCAACAACTATAGTTATCTTGTTCTACTGTAGAAGATTAGAAGTTATTCCTCCTACCCGACCGCACCCCTGTGCCGTCAACCATCCTCTTTCCCCACATCGTTCCAAGGCTCTGATAAATACTACTGTATTCTCTACTTCTATGAAATCAATTTTTTAGCTTCTACATATGTGAGAACATGCACTTTTTATCTTTTTGTGTCTGACTTATTTAACATAATGTCTTCAAGTTCCATCCATGTTGCTACATGCAAATAACATAATTTCATTCTTTTTAGGGCTTATTTTATGTTAAATTGTATATATAGTAATATGTATAATAGGATATTATATATAAATAATGGAATAAATACAATGAAGTGTAGTACATATGCATCACATTTTTCTATCCATCTATTGGTAGACACCTAGATTGAGTCCATATTTTGTCTATCAGGAATATTGCTGCAATAAACACATGAGGGCAGAACTTGCTTCAACATACTGATTTCATTTGGCTGTATACTTAGTGGTGGAATTACTGTATCTTTTTTTGGGTGGGGGTGAGAACTGGGGATTGAACCTAGAGCATTCTACCTCTGAGCTAGACCCCTACCCCTTTTTATTTTTTATTTTGAAACAGGGTCTCACGGCGTTGCTGAGGTTGGCCTCTAACCTGTGATCCTCCTGTCTTAACCTCTCAAGTACTGGAATTACAAGTTTGTGCTACTGTATCTGGCTTGAATCATTGGTTCATATGGCAGTTCTGTTTCTAGTTTTTTGAGGAAAGTCCATACTATTTTCCATAATGGTTGTACTAGTTTACATTCTCACTAACAGTATATGAGATTTTTTCTCCACAGTCTTTGCCAGTATTTGTTATTTTTTGTCTTTTTTTAAAAAATAATATCCATTCTGTGATGAAATGATATCCCACTGTGATTTTTGATTTGCATTTCCCTCATGATCAGTGACATTGAGCATTTTTATATATTTGCTGACCTTTTTTTATATTATTATCTAAATTAGATTTAAAGACTCAACTTGCTAGTTAATATTCTTGTAATTATTTTCCTCAAAAGTGGCTCAATTTATTAAAGTAACAATAATGCCACTGAGCATGGTGGCACACGGCTCCCAGTGGTTGGGAGGCTGAGATAGGAGAATTACAGGTTCGAGGCCAGCCCTAGCAACTTAGTAAGACCCTGTTACAAACTAAATAAAAGAGGCTGGGGGTATAGCTCAGAGGTATAATTCCTCTCAGAGTTCAATCCCCAGTACAAAAATAAAATAAAATAGAGTAACCATAAAAATTAATTAGGTCAATAAACTTAGGTTATATTTTGCAAAACATTTTTAATTCAGCAAAATGATTTAAGTTTTATATATTGAGTAATTTTTTTTTTTTTGGAATAATTACTCCAGCCACTAATAAAATTACAGAACTGGAGAGTTTCATTTGTAAGGCCATAGCCATTTCATCAATGACAGTTTACTCAGGAAGGATTACTTTTACATTTCAAGCAGTTAGCCATGTGGTGGTGCACACTTGTAATCCCAGTACTTGGGAGGCTGAGACAGGAGGATTGCAGGTTCAAAGTCAGCCTCAGCAACTTCGTGAGGCCCTCCACAATTTACTGAGACCCTGTCCCAAAATAAAGAATAAAATAGGGCTAGGAGTATAGCTCAGAGATAGAATGCCTCTGGGTTCAATCCTCAGTACCACAAATAAATTAATTAAATAAGTAAGTAAATAAATTTCAAATAATTAAAACAACCAGCTTTGATATAATCAAAAATAAATATGTGTCTCACTTTCTAGGCCAACAGCCTAATAACACAAAACTCAAAACTTCTTTGACATAGTTATATAATGATTTTGTCAAATGTTTCCTATTTTAAAAACTTGATGTGTTTTTTCTTCATCTTCAGTTTCCTCTAATTTGCAAATGGTAAACCTAAGTCCAGTGTTTTTTGGCACTTAGCCTGCTTGGTGTTCTCTGACCTTCCCGTGATTTGGTATCTGATGTTAATTTTGTGGAAATTCTTAGTCATTATTGTTTGAATTGTTTCTTATATTCTTTTCACTTTTTATTCTCTTTCTAATATTTCCTTTACATATACTTTGTATAGTTGTCCCATGGTCCTTGGCTATTCTGTTCTGGTTTGTTTGTTGGGTTTTTGTTGTTGTTGTTGTTTTTCAACCTTTATTTTCTTTGCTTTTCAGTTTGGGGGTTTCTGTTCAGAAATTCTCAAAATCAGATTCTT
>PVLC010022717.1:15107-26622 GCA_004027655.1 Graphiurus murinus
TTTTTTGCAGTACTGGGAGTTGAACCCAGGGGCATTCTACCTCCGAGCTATACCCCCAGCCCTATGCCCTATTTATTCTTTATTTTGAAACCGAGTCTCACTAAGTTGTCACTGAAGTTGCGGAGTGTCTCACTAGGTAGCTGAGGCTGGCCGCGAACCCGGATCCTTCGATCTCAGCCTCCCGAATGCTGGGATTACAAGGGTGCGCCACCACGCCCGGCTTAATTCTCTCAATTATAACTTCATTCAGGTTTATTAAAATGCAAACATCTTTGGCAATGGGAGAGACTGAAAGCAAACCCACCAGTGTACCCTGCCCTGCCAATATGACTAGTACTTAAGAAACTCCACCCAGTTCTGGCTAATATCAAGGAGATTTGACACCACTCTGCCAAAAAAAAAAAAACAGCCTATATTGTCCAACTAGCCCTTAAAAGAACACTGGTTTTCAAGTATAGCTCTTTGAACATTTGACACTATTCTGAGCACATCCCAAAAGTAAAATTATCTGGTGAGAAAGGTTTTGAAAATAGGCAAACTAAGGCAAGAGGAAACTATGTGACATGATGATGAAGCACATAAGAGAATCTCGGTCTCTTGCATACACCTCACTTTTTTTTTTGGTACTGTGGATTGAACTCAGGGGCATTCTACGGCTGAGCTACACCCCCAGCCCTACCTTTGTATTCTTTATTTTGAAACAGGGTCTCACTAAGTTGCAGAGTGCCTCACTAGGTAGCTGAGGCTGGCCGCAAACCTGGATCCTCCAGTCTCAGCCTCCCAAATGCTGGGATTACAAGCGTGCACCACCACAACCGGCATACCACCTCACTATTAATAGCTATGGGCTTATAAATAGTAAATAAGAATATATGATGAGCCGGGATTACAAGCGTGCGCCACCACGCCCGGCCACAACCCTGTTTTAAAATAAAGAATAAAAAATAGGGCTGGGGGTTAGCCCAGAGGTAGAAAGCCCCTGAGTTCCATCTGCAGTACAAAATAAAATGAAATAAATTAAAATAGAGCCAAGCATGGTGGCATATACCTGTAATCCCAATACAGGGAGGCTGAGACAGGAGGATCACAGGTTTGAGGCCAGCCTCAGAAACTTAGTGAGACCCTGTTTCTAAATAAAAAATAAAATAGGGCTGGGGATATAGCTCAGTGGAAGAATGCCACTGGGTTCAATCCCAAATAAATACATAAATATAAATACACACACACACACACACACACACACACACACACACACACACACACACACAGCAGTCATTATCAGGCAAGGTGGTACATATCTATACTCCCAGCTATTCAAGAGGCTGAGGCAGGAGGAAAGCAAATGAGGCTAGCCAGGGCAATTTAGGGAAACTCTATCTCAAAAAATAAATAAATAAATAATGTAGCTTAGTGTAGAGCATTCCCTGGATTCAATTTCTAGTTTAAAAAAAAAGGGGGGGGGGGGTATTTGTGTATTTGGAAGCCTAAAACAGGAGGATCACAGATTCAAAGCCACCCTAGGAGCCGGGCATGGTGGCGCATGCTTGTAATGTACTTGGGAGGCTGAGACTGGAGGATCTGGATTCTCAACTTGTCTCAGCTTCTTAGTGAGGCCCTCCGCAACTTAGTGAGACCCTGTTTCAAAATAAAGAATAAAAAATAGGGCTGGCGGTGTATCTCAGAGGTAGAATGCCCCTGGGTTCAATCTCCAGTACCCCTCCCTCCCCCCAAAAAAAAAAAAACGCCACTCTGGGCAACTTAGCAAGGCTTTCAGCAACCCAGTGAGACCTTGTTTCCAAATAAGAAAATGGGGCTGGGGTGTAGTTTGGAGGTAGAACTCTAGGTTCAATCCCCAGTAAAATACACACACACACACACACACACACACACACACACACACTGTAGCTATCTAGGTTAGGTTACTGTTTTATTCCATACCATTTTTCACTTCCTTGAGTGATTGAAATGACACAGAATTCTAAAGCTAACATTAAGCTACTATCCTAGAACATGAGTAAGAATAATATGGCTAAAATGCAATGCTTGTTCCTCAGAATTGGAAGGAACCCAGCATTCTAGCCAAACCCAAAGACAACTTATAATCTGACATGTTTAGAGGCAGTAGCTACATCATGATTTCACATTCAACATCATATTGATTTCATATTCAAATTTTGTAATTTGCCTAGTAAGCTTTAAGCTAATAAATGATAACTTTGTTCCCTAGATTTGTTCTAATGAATTTCTTTCAAAGGCCTATTACGTATTAAGCTGAAACTTATTTGTCTGGTGACTATGTTGTTTTAATTTATTTAACAACAACAAAAAAAAACCCTTGATTTCAATCAACATGGTATTTCATTCAAAGTAAAGCCAATTATTTAGCAAAGATCTCTAGAAGAATCAGCTACCAACTTAAATAGTTCAAGTTCACAGGCACATATAATCTCTCTGGCAGATCTGAATTCCTCCTACTTCTCCTAAGAAGGAAACTTGCAAATGGCAACAGACAGTTCAGCAAGATCTTGACTGTCCAAGGCAATAAGCCCCAAAGCCCCTGAAGAATTTATTAACTTTCCCAGGAGTCTTCCATGCACTGCAAGGATAACAGGTATACTGTTAAGAACTGATGGAATTTCTAGGCTTGTCAGAGTTCTGTTCATAAACGTCTGTCCTGTTCATCTACAGGAGAGCCCATGATTACTAGAATAGCTGGGGCCATTACCCAGCTAAATTCCTACAAGAAAAACAATAGTAATACAAGTTAAAAGATGTTACATTTTACTTCCAAGTAGTCCCCATAACAAAGAGATCCTTTTCCCATTGCTACTTTAGGGTTCCCTGTTCTCAAAACAAAAACACTGCAAACCCATGCATATACATATTCACATACATAACACTTTGTATCACAAGGCTCAAAGCTTAGCTTGCTTACTTACAGGAACTATCCAGGAAGTTTGTGTTTGGTCCTGACTGAATGCATTTTGGATCTAAAACAGTCACCAGCCTGCCACATTTCTGACCAAGTGAATTCGAATCTATTTCTCAAGGGAGAATAATCTACACTAGATGCCTCCCAGTGTTAGCCATGTGATACAAATAGCATGTCTTGCTGAAGTCTGGCTATGTGGGTCAAAACAAGAAACGACAATGACACAGCACTTACATTTCTGCTCATAACCATTCATAAGAGTAAATCTTCAATTTCATCTCAATAAAATAAAGAGAATCTTAAGGTGAGTATCAATATATAACCCCTCAAAGTTTTGAAAAGGAGAAAGCATTTTTTAAAGCTTTAGTGTTTACTCCATTTATCCTTCCTCTCTGTAGTTAACACATAAAAACACTGAGAGTTGGCCTATACCTATCCAAAAATTATTCCTAACCACTTAAGATATATAATGACAAAAAAAAAAAAAAAGCACCAGTTCAAATGATTTAGGGTTAAATCTCTTCACTTTAACAGATTACAAATATGAGAACCAGAGAAAGCAAGTCACTTATAAAGTGAAACTGGGACTAAGGATTAGGCTTAAAACAGCAAGAAAATATCAGAAATAGAAACAATGGAAAAAAAAAAAAAAAGGCAAACATTGCAGTTTTGTAGTTTCTGCAATTATCTGACACAGTGATATCACCAAACTCCAAATACTTTTAGAAGCACACCAACTTATACCCCCTATCGCCATACCTACTGTTCTTAAAGGGTGGAGGCAGTTAGGAAGAATTTTAACACCAAGGAGGGGGAATTCCAGCTGATTTTTTTTTTTTTTTTTTTTTTTTTTTGCAGTACTGGGGATTGAACTCAGGGGCATTCTACCTCTGAGCTACACCCCCAGTCCTATTTTTTATTCTTTATTTTATTTTTATTTTTTTGCAGTACTGGGGATTGAACTCAGGGGCATTCTACCTCCGAGCTATACCCCCAGCCCTATTTTTTATTCTTTATTTTGAAACAGGGTCTCCCTCAGTTGCGAAGTGCCTCACTAGGTAGCTGAGGCTGGCTGCCAGTCTCAGTCTCCCAAATGCTGGCATTACAAGCGTGCGCGACCACGCCCGGCCTAGCTGATTTTAAAGGACCCCAATGAGTTTTTTTTTTTTTTTTTTAATCCAAACTTTTTAGTGTGGTATCAATGCCACATATACCTGAAGAAGTCCTATCACATATACAATTATCAATAGTTTCCCATATATTTCCCTATATTTTAGTCACATGGGACCATCTGCCATTTTGCAAGAGCATAATTCACACAACCACTATACACCCTCGTTCATAATTCTCTCCACACCAGATCTTTCTTTTGTTCTTCATTTGGCCAAGTCCTGAAATTAAGATCCAAATCAACTATCATCTTTTCTGTGATTCCATTTTAGAATCTGTTCTCCTAGTGCTACTCACAACACATACATTATCTGTATTTGCTTGCTTGCTTGCTTATTTATTTATTTTATTTTATTTTGTGGTACTGAGGTCTGAACCCGGGGCAGTCCACCTCCAAGCTACACCCCCAGCCTATGTTATTTTTATTTTACTTTGTTTTGTTCTGTTTTGTTTTGTTTTCCAGTACTAGGGATTGAACCCAGGGGCATTCTACCTCCGAGCTATACCCTCAGCCCTAATTTGTACTCTGTATTTTGAAACAAGGTCTCGCTAAATAGCTGAGGGTGGCCAAGAACCTACAATCCACCTATCTCAGCCTCCCAAGTACTGGGAATGCAAATGTATGCCCAGCTGTTATTTTTATTTTGAAACAGGGTCTCATTAGGTTGATGAGAGTCTCACTACTTGCTGAGGCTGTTTTCAAACCTATGATCCTCGTCTCAGCCTTCTAAGTACTGGGATTACCAGCATGCGCTACCACACCAGGCTCTGTACTTGCATTTTTACAGTAGTTTGATCTGTACCATTGTTACTTGTATATAACAGCTCCTGTCAACTGCTAGATCTCAAAAAGGAAGCACCATGCCTAAGTGAGATGTATATCTTCTCTGTACTTAGATTATTTTATATAGGATATGCCCAAAACAAAAAACAACAAAACACAGACCTAGCTAAACAGAGAGACATAGACCTACATGTAGATAGTCCCACAATGGTATGTAGGAAGTTAATAAAAACTGAATATATACCCGGGCGTGGTGGCGCAGGCAAGCTTGTAATCCCAGCATTTGGGAGGCTGAGACCGGATGATACGGGTTCGAGGCCAGTCTCAGCTACCTAGTGAGGCACTCTGCAACTTAGTGAGACTCGGTTACAAAATAAAGAATAAAAAATAGGGCTGGGGGTAGCCGGGCGTGGTGGCGCACGCTTGTAATCCCAGCATTCGGGAGGCTGAGACCGGAGGATCCGGGTTCACGGCCAGCCTCAGCTACCTAGTGAGGCCCTCTGCAACTTAGTGAGACCCGGTTTCAAAATAAAGAATAAAAAATAGGGCTGGGGGTATAGCTCGGAGGTAGAATGCCCCTGAGTTCAATCCCCAGTACTGCAAAAAAAAAAAAAAAAAAGAAAGAAAGAATATCCAAGCCGGTGTGGTGGTAGACACTTGTAATCTCAGTATTTGGGAGGCTAGGACAGGAGGATCGAAGGTTGGTGGCCAGCTTCAGCAACATACTGAGGCCCTCCACAACTTGGTAAGACCCTGTTTCAAACTAAAGAATAAAAAAATCAGGCTGGGATTGGGGGTGGAGCTCACAGGTAGAATGCCCCTGGGTTCAATTCTGGCAAAAAAAAAAAAAGAATATCCACTTCATTTCTCTACTTCCTAAAGATAGTCTGTGCCAGAGCAATCACATGCGCAATTATGGAAAGAAAGCCAACAGGGAGCAACCACACAAACCAGCTCTCCACCAGTCATCTTATCATTATTAGGCAGAGGAATAAAAATAGCTTTCCGCTTTTAGAAAAGCACAACATGATGCAATGTGGCAAAAATAAATATTTATTCAAGAGGTCAGCTACCGTCACGTTAATAGGCATATAAACCAAAAAGTTTTAATTATTAAATTGTTAAATATTTATGGTATCAACTTCACATATCAATGAGGGAGCAATAAATGTATCATTTTAAGATTACACGGTGCTGGAGAGATAAAAGGAAGGCTATTGAGCCTGTGTCTCAGCCTCCCAAGTATGGGGATGACTGACTAGCCACCACACCCAGGTGAATGTATAAACTTTAGGGAAGTACTCAGGAGATAGTCTGTAGTGGTGGTAAATAGCTTACTCCCCCCCCCCCATACTAGGGGTTGAACTCAGAGGCATTTTACATATGAGCTATACCCCCAGCCCTATTTTTTTTTTTTTTTTTTTTGCGGTACTGGGGATTGAACTCAGGGGCATTCTACCTCCGAGCTACACCCCCAGCCCTATTTTTTTATTCTTTATTTTGAAACCAAGTCTCACTAAGTTGCGGAGTGCCTCACTAGGTAGCTGAGGCTGGCCGAGAACCCGGATCCTCCGGTCTCAGCCTTCCAAATGCTGGGATTACAAGCGTGCGCCACCACGCCCGGCTCCCCCAGCCCTATTTTTTATTCTTTATTTTGAAACAGGGTCTCACTAAGTTTCGGAGTGCCTCACTAGGTTGCTAAGGCTGGCCGTGAACCCAGATCCTCCAGTCTCAGCTTCCCAAATGCTGGGATTACAAGTGTGTGCCACCACACCCGGTAGCGCATGCTTGTAATCCCAGTTCTTGGAGAGGCTGAGACACAAAGATCCCATGTTTGCAGCCAACCTCAGCTACTTAGTGACGCCCTCTGAGACTTAGACTGTTTCAAAAATAATAAAAAATAGGCCTGGGTGTGTAGCTCAAAGGTAGAATGGGTAGTTTGATTCGTGGTAGTTGAAATCAACTCAAAGACATTTTGCTGACTCTCTAAGTTTAACCTTAAGTGGGCAGAAGGCAAAGAGAACTTTGCCTCCTCCCTGGAATGTGTTTCTCTATTGGTCTGAAAGTCTACATATGCTGACCTTTAAAAGACAGTGTAAGGTCTGTCCGTTCTTTTTGCTAGTGGGCTGACAGACTGAACATGGGTGGACAATGACTTTGTGGCTCTGATGTTGGTCAAATTCAATATTCTACTGTATTTCTTTTTTTTTTGCGGTACTAGGGATAGAACTCAAGGGCATTCTCCCTCCGAGCTATACCCCCAGCCCTATTTTTGTATTCTTTATTTTGAAACAGGGTCTCACTAAGTTGCGGAGTGCCTCACTAAGTAGCTGAGGCTGGCCTCGAACCCGGATCCTCCGGTCTCAGCCTCCCAAATGCTTGGATTACAAGCATGAGCCACCATGCCCGGGCTCTGTATTTCTTCTTATACAAGTACTAGGAAAGTTTTGCAATAGATGCTTTTTTTTTGGTCCTGGGGATTGATCCCAGGAGCATTCTACCTGAGATAGATAGCCCCGCGTGGTGGTGCGCACTTGTAATCCCAGAACTAGGGAGGCCGAGAAAGGAGAATCCAGGTTCGTGGCCAGCCTCAGCTACTTAGGCTCTCTGCAACTTAGTGAGACCCTGTTTCAAAATAAAGAATAAGTCAGGCATGGTGGCACACACTTGTAATCCCAATAATTGGGAGGTTGAGACAAGAGAATTGTAAATTCGAAGCAAGCCTCAGCTACTTAGTGAGGCCCTCTCCAACTAGTGAGACCCTGTGTACTGGGATACTAATGGTTCTTATTTGTTGTTGGAAGAAACAGGAGATACTATCAGTTGACTTATCTTTCCATAGTACAAAAAATTAACACAATAGTAAAAGTAGGTAGGCAGAACAGAGAATGGGAAATAGAAGGCTAAATCAGGTACTAGGAATTGAACCTGGGTCATTTTGCCTCAGAGCTACAACCCCCTTCAGCCTATTTTATTTTTATTTTGAAACAGGATCTTTTTAAATTGCTGAAGCTGGCCTTTAGCCTGTGATCCTTCTGTCTTAGCCTCCCAAGAACTGAGAAGACAGGCATAGGCCATGACATCCAGCTCAAAATCAACTTTTAAATCTGGAATGGTTCAGCTATGCTCCTGAACAGTTATGATATAGTGGTATTTCCACTGAGATAGAAAACATTACATTAAGCCAGGCGTGGTGGCGTACGCTTGTAATCCCAGTACTTGGGAGGCTGAGACCAGAGGATTCAGTTAGAGGCCAGCCTCAGCTACTTAGTGAGGCACTCTGCAACTTAGTGAGACCCTGTTTCAAAATAAAGAATAAAAAAATAGGAGCTGGGCGTGGTAGCTCACACATGTAATCCCAGCATTTGGGAGGCTGAGACTGGAGGTACCGGGTTTGTGGCCAGCCTCAGCTACCTAGTGAGGCACTCCAAAACTTAGTGAGACCCTGTTTCAAAATAGAGAATAAAAAATAGGGATGGGAACCCGGCGTGGTGGCGCACGCTTGTAATCCCAGCATTTGGGAGGCTGAGACCGGAGGATCCAGGTTCGCGGCCAGCCCCAGCTACCTAGTGAGGCACTCCGCAATTTAGTGAGACTCGGTTTCAAAATAAGAGAATAAAAAATAGGGCTGGGGGTATAGCTCGGAGGTAGAATGCCCCTGAGTTCAACCCCCAGTACCACAAAAAAAAAAAAAAGGGATGGGGGTATAGCTCGGAGGTAGAATGCCCCTGAGTTTGATCTCCAGTACCGCAAAAAAAAAAAAAAAAAAAGGACTGGGGGTGTAGCTTGAGGTAGAATGCCCCTTGGTTCAATCTCTGGTAATAAAAAAAAAAAAAAATCATCATTATTGATATATATATGTCAATTAATTTTTCCCTTCAAAATGGCATTTCAGTTTCTTTCAAACATAAAGTTTAGTTAAAATGTTTACAAAACACCAAACGTACTTAGGACTTAGATCTTTTCTGTTTGTTTTTCCTGGTGGTACTGGAGATTAAACTCAGAAGTATTCTACCTCTCAGCTACACATCCAGAACTGTTTTATTTCTTACTTATTTCACTAGGTTTTGCTGGGAGCCTCACTATAGTACTAATGCTGGTTTCAAAACTGTGATGTTCTGATCACAGACTTTCAAGTACTGGATTACAGGTGTGTGCCACCATGCCTGGCTCTAATACCATTTTCTGGTAAAAGAAACCTGTGCTCTTTGGAAAAATGACTAATTCTGGGACTGAAGCAGGAAACAGTCAAAATGAACCTGAAGCACTATGAAATGCTAGAAAGATAGGAACTCCTAAAAAAAAAAATTTTTTTTTTTGTAATACTGGGGATTGAACCCAGGGGCATTCTACCTCAAGCTACACCCCCAGCCCCATTAGCCCCATTCCCCATTTTTTATTTATTTTGAAACAGGGTCTTACTAAGTTGCGGAAGGCCTCACTAGGTAGCTGAGGCTGCTGGCCTCGAACCCAGATCCTCCAGTCTCAGCCTCCTAAACGCTGGGATTACAAGCATGTGCCACCACACCCAGCTTCTAAAAAAAAAAAAAAAAAAAAAAAACAAAAAAAACTTTTCTTTTTCTTGGTACTAGGGATTGAACCCAGAGATATTCTACCTGCAAGCTACATCCCCAGCCCGATTTTATTTATTTGGAAAAAGGGTATCACTAGGTTGCTAAAAGTCTCATGAAGTTGATGAGGCTGGATTTGAGCCTGCGATCCTCCTGTCTCAGCCTCCCAAGTACTGGGATTACAAGTATGCACCACCACACCCCGCTTTCTAAAAAAAAAAATATTTTGATGGGAATATATTAAACAGGCCTAAGAGTCAACTAAGCAAGTTTCTAAGGGCCAAAACTGGATTTCTTGGGCAGGGGGAGGGAGAGAGGGTTGGGAACTGAACCCATGGATATGCTACCACTGAGGTACACCACTGGGACCTCAGTCCTTTTTCCTTTTTCTACGGGGTGGTGGTGGTGGTGGTGGTGGTGGTGGTGGTGGTAGTGGTGGTGGTGGTGTGTGTGTGTGTGTGTGTGTAGTACTGGGGATTGAACCTAGAGACATTCTACCTCTGAGCTTCACCACCAGCTCTATTTTCTTTATTTATTTTTGAAACAGGGTCTCACTAGGTTGCTGAGAGTATCACTACTTGCTGAAGCTGCCCTTGAAACTGTGATCCTCCCGTCTCAGCCTTCCAAATACTAGGATTACAGGCGTGCAACACCATGCCCAGTTTATTTTTTATTTTGACCTAGAGTCTCACTAAATTACACACACTAGCCTTAAACTTGTGATCCCAGTACTAGGACTACAAACGTGCACCAGCAGGCCAGGCCAAAGCTAGAATACGAACAACAAGAACAACAACAAAAAGTAGTATTGAACTGTAACACAAGTATAAAATAGATAGATACTAGCCAGGCGTGGTGGTGCACGCTTGTAATTCCAGCATTCAGGAGGCTGAGACCGGAGGATCTCAAAATAAAGAATAAAAAATAGGGCTGGGAGTGTAGCTCGGAGGTAGAATGCCCCTGAGTTCAATCCCCAGTACCGAAAAAAAAAAAAAAAAAAAAAAATAGATAGATACTGCCTGGGGATGTAGCTAAGTACTTGCCTTGCATGCCTGAGGCTCAAATTTATGAGTCCATACATATATATATATACACACACACATATATATATATATATAAATTATCTCACTTATTAATCAGTGAGATAATAAAAAATAAAGAATAAAAAATAGGACTGAGGGTGTAGCTCGGAGGTAGAATGCCTCTGGGTTCCATCCCCAGCACCGAAAAAAATAAAATAGGATAGCCGGGCGTGGTGGCGCACGCTTGTAATCCCAGCAATTCAGGGGGCTGAGACCTGAGGATCCGGGTTCGCGGCGTCTCAGATACCTAGTGAGGCACTCCACAGCTTAGTGAGACCCTGTTTCCAAATAAAGAATAAAAAACAGGGCTGGAGGCATAGCTCAGAAGTAGAATGCCCCTGAGTTCAATCCCCAGTACCACAAAAATAAATAAATAAATAAATAAATAAATAAATAAATAAATAAATAAATAAATAAATAAATAAATTTTAAAAATAGGGCCAGGCTTACCTCAGAGGTAGAATGCCTCTGGGTTCAATCCTCAATACCACCAAAAAAAAGAAAGAAAAGAAAAAAACATTAAGGAAAGTCAAACTGTCAAATATTGCCAAATCCAGGTGCTCAAGATTAACATCCAACCAGGCATGGTGGCATACGTCTGTAATTCCAGTATTTTGGTAGGCTGAAACAAGGACCACAGGTTAGAGATCAGCCTCAGAAATTTAACAAGACCCTGTTTCAAAAAAAAAAAAAAAATAGAGGACTCCTGTAATCCCTGTACTTGGCAGGCTGAGACAGTAGGATCACAAGTTCAAGAACAGCCTCAGGAAGTAGTGAGACTCATCAACCTAGCAAGACCCTGTTTAAAACAAAAACAAAATAGGATGAAAAATAAGCCGGGCGTGGTGGCGCACGCTTGTAATCCCAGCATTGGGGAGGCTGAGACCAGAGGATCCGGGTTCGAGGCCAGCCTCAGCTACCTAGTGAGGCACTCCGCAACTTAGTGAGACTCGGTTTCAAAATAAAGAATAAAAAA